>ML356063.1:0-111733 GCA_005239505.1 Nicotiana paniculata | reverse complement strand
AATCGTAGTATAAATTAGTTACATTCCTGGATTTTGTTTTGGCTTGATTAAATAACAATTAGAGTGATTCAACAAGTAGTTTACGCAAGTCCCTGTGGGTTCGACATTCGATTTAACATTATATTACTTGCTACGACCACGTATACTTGCGTGTGCATTTTGGGACCAACATTGTTACACCGGAACACAATAGACACTAGAGTGTGATGCTTAGTCTCAGTCGTTGATTCTTGTTAGAGTGCCTTAAATTGTATGTTTATAACTGACTTGAGTATTCAAACGAGAGTGTTTTGATAAGCCAATCTGGAGTGAGTCATGTGCCATGTGTGTGTGAGCTATATTGTATTCTATGCTCTGCATTTGATGCCTAGAACTTTCCATGTGTGTTTTCAAAGTGAAATAATAGCTTTATTCAGTCTTAGAAGTGATATAGGTATCTCTTTGTTAAGCCAGATATATAAAGTATACCCACCTAAATGTGATATATCGTAGTCAACCCTGTTGAGCCTATAAGTCTGTTCTTTGAAACCACATTACAAGCCTTACCGAATTGTTTGAACGACCCATCTATTTGAACCTCTTTACCTCCCATGAGCACTTGAGTTGTGTGAAATATGTAACAGTTAAAGTGTGGGGTGGCTGGTTTGGCTTTTGAGTGGAACCAACGAAATAGGGAGAAATGTGCAGTGTTTTGAAAAGAGAAAATAATAATGGTAAGCTCTACTTAAACGAAAAAAAAAGAGAGAAAAAAAAGAAAAGAATAAATAAATGAAGTCCTTGATAAGTGGTGACTTGGTACAATTGTACCTAAAGCAGTTTGGGGTATTATAAATAGAAGGGTGGTAGAATGTCTGGTTTGACATAGTACAATGCTGAAAGTGAAAGTAAGTGTATTAAAGTGCTTAGGGAGGTTAGTCACTATATCCAAATATATCCTGCCAATCTCTTAGCCTACATTACAACCAAATGAAGTCCTAGTTGATCTTAGACTGAATGAGCTCGATTAGTAGAGTAGTACACTATGGGCAAGCCTATGGTGCATCTTTGTGGCATATGAATGTTCTTTCTAAGAGTGAGTCAATTTTGTCTATCTGAGTTCCTAATTGTTCTTAATGTTATTACTTGTGGAACTACTCTCTTGTGTGAGGTGAGGACACTTGATTCACGAAGGAAAGGTAAGTCTTGATCTCTGTATGGAGTAAGTTGAGTAAGTATAGATATTGCACGGCACGTGAGAGTCAACTCTTGAGGCAAAAATGGTACACTAATAGGTGCAACTTTTGTGATATGTTCTTGGTGTGACACGTTAGGGGGGTGCTTAGTGAAGGAACCTCTGTAGAGTATGGTGGATTTCTCGGGGACAAGCAAAGATTGAGTGTGGGGTGTTGATAATAGACTAGATTCATGTAGTTTAGCAACCATTTATGCCCTAACTTTACTATGCTTCACTGTTCTAGGAAGGTTAAATGACGAAAAAATGGCTCTAATTATGATTTTTTTTTTTGCAGGAGTAAGTCGTGATTATGAGAACATAGGACAGTGTTTGGAGCTAAATTAACGCAAGGAAAGCCCCTCGGAGCATAGTGCGTGTGAAAGAAAAAAGAAAAGAAGAGATACATAGATGATCCACTCTAGCGTGGGTCAAGAGCGGCCTTAGCGCGGCCACGCTAGAGGAGAAGAACCTGGGCAGTTTGAAACGCGATTAGCGCGGCACAAGCGCGGTCTTAGTGCGGCCGCGCTAGTCCAGGAAACAACGACAGTTTGAATCGCAATTAGCGCGGCCCAACCGCGGCGCGCTAGTCAATCAGAACTCCGGTAATTTTCGGGGTAAACTTGAAAGTTTTGGGGCAATTCCACTTAACCTATAAGAGGTCCAGCTCGCCCAAAAAGAGGATATTAAGGTTTTTATAGTTTTGTTGAAGGCAAGGAGGAAAATTCGGCATCAAGTTCTACCTTTCTTCCTTGTGTTTTTATCATTCATGATGAATTTTGCTGTTGTTATTATGAAAACAATTATGAGTAGCTAATTTATTTAGTCTAGGGTTTTGACGGAACCTGTTGAAGGATGAACTGAACTTCTTGTTGTGTTAATATAGTTTGCCCAGTTTAATCTCTATTTGTTCAACTACGTTTTTGTTGTAGTTAATTGAAGGGCCCTCAATTAGCTGTGCCTATTTAGTATGTATTACTCGGGAGAAAGTGCATATTTAGGTATTTGTTGAACATCACCACTCCCAAAGTAAATGAGGAATCAATAACCGAGGGTTTAAATGTGGGATTAGGGATAAAGAAATCTTGAGTGCGATCTAAGTGAGCTGTAATAAAAACCAGCTAGTGTAACTCGGGAGAGTGCGCCTAGTAAATTGTCGTAATTACTCGGGAGAGAGTTGCGGTGGTAAGAGTGCTCATGATCGATAGAGAAGATTAGGCAAATGTATATGACGCATAACAGGAAGGGATTTCATCAATAGGGGAAATCACAACCTTAGACCCTTCTCTTATTTGTTTACAACTCAGTCTTAGAAATTAATCTATTTCAGTCATAGTTCGTAGAAACATCATCTATTGTTATTCAAAACATCTGGGAAGTTGATTACAGAGAATTTAGTGAGTTTGACAAAAGTAATTGATAGGTTAATTCCCTGTGGGATTCGACTTTGGGCCAAATATCCAAATTATATTTGCAACGACCGCTTAATCCTTTTTATAAGGCATAGTTGGGGTGATTAGAGGACGTTCCTTCTATGCATCCAAACTTAGGGATAATTAGACGGTAGAAACGGAGGGAGTATTAGATTTGGGTTTCGGATAAGAAGTGTAATCTTTTTAATGTTTTAACCCTCTTATGTGTTCATCACCTTTTAAATTTTTTGGAAAATCCAAGATAGTATAATTATTATTTTTCTAAATAGAAACAACAAAGACGTATTTTCGATTTATCGCTTCTTGTAACAGGCTTAACAGTACGATTCGATATGCAATTCAGATAAGTAGTAGTATATTACAAAGAGACAATTGGCTGTGTTAGACAAGAGAGGACCTAGAAAAATTTAGAAAAGGCTATTCGAGAATATTATACCAAGACGAATGGAACAAGTAACCAAACATTATTGAATAAACAAAAGTTAATGATTAGATGTTATTTTTGTTGTTATCATATGAATTGAAAATCGATAACGCTTACGTTCGTCCAAGTTAGAAATCTAAAACCCTGATCATATGGACCCAAAACCAACGCGATTCTCGCTTCAATCCATTGCTTTCCACTGCGCCATTAGCGCACCATCTTTGATTATGCTTTTTAGCATTTGGTTTTTACAAGTTATTTAGGGATTTCTTGAGAAAAACTAGCTAATGGCAGTCTATTTTTTTTAGATTTACTAACTCATACTTCACATAATCAACGGCTTACCTATAGTTAGTTTTAAAGTGTCTTGATTGAGTAACTTTTTCTTTTACGCCGACAATACGTGAAATGAAAACTCTAAAATCTAAATCTTATGAGATCTATCGATTGATTTCAAAAGAAAGGATAACGTCAGGAGTGGAGCTAGCATGCGGGATATGGTTTTGGCCAAACTCAGTAGTTTTAATTTAAACTTTATATTTTTCTTAAAAAAATTATTTAATATATACAATTATTAATTTAGGACCTAGTAACTTGAACTTACTACAATCATAAACTCATAAACTTTAAATACGTAATATTTTTTGAGGGACAAAGTGAATTTGCAAGTATCGTTCCGCTTATAATGCATTACTACTATAGTACTATTACTAGATGATGTATACGTGCGATGCACGAGCCCAATTATTGCTTTTTTCTTCCTCTTCTTGTTTTCTTCCTTTTAATATTTCTTGGTCTATTATTAAATACACACTTTCTACGCCTTTAGGGAAAGAAGAAATAGAATAGGCTTTTGTGTAATAACGTATAGAAGCACGATTACATGTATTGTTATTTATCTTTTGCATTATGTGCATTTTTATTTTTCTGGAATTGTATAATTATATCAATCACTTTGATACACTTGTCGAGTTCAATGCTTTATTATACAAAGATTAGATAATAATTCATGTAGAATTTAAATTATTTCTATATAGGGTCTACACTTTTTTATATTAATTTTTTTGCACCACTAAGCCTTAAATTAATTACTATTAAATAAATAATTAAAAATATAGTTGAAAAATAAGTCGTCACATATTTTTCTCATTGTTTAAATTGAATGATATATAGTTTTATTCTTTTAGTATTTTCAGTTGTGTTAATGTATTACTTTTTTCTTTTTATACTAATCAAAATTTGAATAATAAAACATATTAATATTATTCCCAAATAGTGAATGAAAAGGTATTT
Organism: Nicotiana paniculata; assembly: GCA_005239505.1. Classification (NCBI taxonomy): domain Eukaryota; kingdom Viridiplantae; phylum Streptophyta; class Magnoliopsida; order Solanales; family Solanaceae; genus Nicotiana; species Nicotiana paniculata. The sequence continues at coordinate 107,373 of ML356063.1, read as the reverse complement.
TTAGGTTCTTTGAAATAATAATTGTGATTTTTAATTATTAAGAATTTTAACAAGAAAAATTGTATTTTGATCTAGTTGAATGGCATAATATTACAAATAAGTTAATATCTCGATCACTCTAAATACTAATCAAATTGACCTTAAATAGAAATATTGCAGTTTTTTCTAGTTTCATTTGATATGATTGAGATACTATTTAGGGTATAACGCAATTTTCATCACAATAGTGGTGTTTGTTGAGACTTTTAAAAAATAATTAATTGTATATTTATGTATTTTGAAATTTATATAATGTTCAATTCTTATTGAATAAAGTATGTACTCAACTAACTTCATCATAGAGGGAGAAGTATAATCATATATGACGATACTTCTCATACTTCCTAATATATAATGCTTTTTCAAAAGAAAAAAATTCCACAGATTAATTGTCTTAATTTTTATTTAATATATTCTCAACTCAAATTTTAGAGAGGGGATACTTGTTATACAATTTGAAAATATTTTTAATATTCTATAATAAAAAGGGGGACTTAAAACTATATTTTAATCTTAAATATTTTCTTTTCCGAATTTTATCCAATTGAATTGCAATTTAATGATAACTTTGTATAAAATGATATTAATTGATGATGTTATAATAACATTTGAATGTAAATCCACATACATTATCACTAATTCTTTTTTTAATGAAATCTTCTTTACCTGGAATAGTTAATAAATAAAATAAATGAAATAATATTTCTTAAGGAGGTAATAGAATTGTCATATATAAATGTATGTGACCTTAGTATCTTTTTGATAATTTTTTTATTTAAAAGTACTTATTGAAAAAAATAATAATAACAATCAAGTAATGCATTTAATAAAGATAGTGAAGGTTGAATGAAAAGTGGGGTCCGCCTAAAAAATTTAATAGCTTATGACCACGTTACTTTTGGTTTTTCCTGTTATTAAGGACCCACAACCAAACTTTTAAGCCTAGTATACAAACAGACAATGTACGAATAAAGTTGAAATGACCATTATGCCCTTGATCAACCTCCTTTCCTCTTTTCTATATAATTTATGGTCAGAAAAAGACATAATTAATAAGCAGGTGTTAGACCTCGCTACGTTAACCAAAGCTACATCATTTCTGAGATACCATTTTAATAGGAAACTTTCCTTCATATATATACAAGCTTTCTTTATAGTTTATGGCACCTACTTGTTTTTTTTTTTTTTTTTTTTTTTTTTTTTTTTTTTTTTTGTATACGATAAAATCGGGCCCATTCCTTGCGTGAACTGATCAAGACTGGAATGTGATAGGTTATGGTTTGACTCGAACCCCATATCAAATCGAGGTCCGAGGTTACACCGTCAAAGCTCGAGCCCCCAGGACCGAACAAAATCGAGATCGAGAAAAAATTGCTGAGCTGAATAACAGAAAGACGAAATATTCGTGATCGAGCGTATATCATGTCGAAGTGGCCTGTATCAAGGATAGACCAATTAATTAGCCAATCGTGAGATTTCTTACTTCATTTAAAACTGTACTAAGAGTAGGACTCCCCTACTATATAAAGGGGTCTGATCATTTATAAAACATATCACATTTACGCAATACAAAGCAATACACTGCCTTCTTCTAGCTTTTCATATCTTGTTACTCTGTTCTTATATCAGTCGAATCTTCAATTGTTTAGAGGGTGATCGAACTCGAGAGATCAGGCTATTCGATTTGTTGGTTTGCATTTATTTCTTTTACAGTCAATTTCAATTTTAGTATATATATTTTCTCAATTTGTGCCAAGTTATATCACGTATCCTTGAAACCACGTATAAATTTAATTGTTATCCATTTTTAGGGTAAACAGTTTGGCGCCCACCGTGGGGCTAAAGATAATAATGATTGCCTGGTACTAACCTTCGTAACATACACTATTTTATACTTGTTCTTGTGAGTATATTTGATTCCAGGATCAACATGTCGAACTCTCAGGCAGCACCCATACACATGGACAGTGGCTTCGGTCATCATGATGTAAATGACAACATAGCACCAGGGAACGACGTACCTCTAGTTGGCCTCGATAGAGTTCTAACTGTAGATCCAACCGACGTCAGCTCACATGTGGCCACTAATGCAAATTTGGCCGTCGATCCCGAGAGCAGCATCCACATAGATGTTCGATCGGCCGCTTAGAGCACACATGGCGGCGAAGAAGGCGAAATCAGCCTTTGGGTGGTCTTCGAGATGTTGCAGGCTCAATAAGCCGCAATAGCACAACTCCAAAACCAGAACCATGCACCAAGCAGGGTCGAGCCCGAGCCGCTCCCAGGAAGTTGTTCGCAGGGTGGAATCGGTGTCAAGGAAATCGAACGGAAATGAATCAGGGACCGATACCGCGATCATGAAGATGCTCGAGGAACTAACGAAGCGAGTTGAATCGAGGGAAAAGAAGATCGAAGCAAACAACAAAAAGGTGGAAACCTATAATTTTAGGGTTGATCAAATCCATGGGGCACCACCAATATTGAAGGGTTTAGATTCCAAAAAGTTCGTACAAAATCCCTTCCCCCCGAGCGCGGCTCCCAAACCGATCCCCAAGAAGTTCTGCATGCCCGAGATTCCTAAGTATAATGGAACGATCGAACCCAACGAGCATGTCACCTCTTAACATGTGCAATTAAAGGGAATGATCTAGAGGACGGCGCGATAGAATCCGTGTTACTAAATAAATTTGGGGAGACCCTGTCAAAGGGAGCGATGATATGGTACCATAATTTACCACCTAACTCTATTAATCTCTTGCCATGCTTGCAGATTCTTTTGTAAAAGCACACACCAGAGCCATAAAGGTCGAGAGTAGGAAGTCGGACCTTTTCAAGGTAAAGCATAAAGATAACGAGATGCTCAGAGAGTTTGTGTCTCGGTTCCAAATGGAACGAATGGACCTACCACATGTGCCCGATGATTGCACCATTCAAGCTTTCATTCAAGGACTAAATGTACGAAGTTCAGTGGCTTCACAGCAGTTGAAGCAGAACTTGATTGAGTACTCCGTTATTACCTGGGCCGATGTACATAATTGGTATCAATCGAAGATTAGAGTCGAAGACGACCAGTTGGGGGCTCCTTCCAGGCCCGTTGACAGAATCTAAAGGGACATTGATCGGGAACCAAGGTTGAACATGGATCGATACCAGCCATATAATGGAGATCGATAAAGGTAAGGTTTGTTTGAACCCTCGAACAACACCTTATTCTTTCAGGATAAGACATTTCAACCTTTGTGAATACAAGTAATAAAACAAAGGAAAAATCTGAGAGCCGAAAGGGGAAGAAAAATCCACACACACACACATATAAATAATAATAATAATAATAATACTAATAATAATAATAATAATAATAATAATAATAATAATAATAATAATAATAAAAATAATAATATATATTTTTTTACAAAGGCCAGATTAGCCTAATACAAAAATTTACAATGGTCAAAACGGCCTCAGAAAAGATGCAAAAGAAAGAAAAAAATATAGAGGCCTAAGTGGCCTGGTCTTCATCGGAGGTAGCATCTCCATCCTCGGGATCTTCCCCGTGTTCGGATTCTATTAAGCTCTCGGAGTCTTCCTCAGGAAAGTCCAGCTTTCGGGCCCTGGTTTCCTCTGCTCTGGCATTCTCGATTTCGGCCATAATATCGAAACCTTGAGCATGAAATCCCTTGAGGGCTTCCCTTCGAGCTTGCCATTTTTCATGATCCACCATGCTTTTGGCCTTCGCCTGGAAGGACTTGACATCAACCTTAAATTGAGCCACTTTAGCATCAACTTTGATGTTGGCTACGACCACCTTAAATCCGACCACTTCGAGTTCATTGGCCAAGTTTTCCTTGTCAGAAATAGCCAAGTCCAATTGAGACTGAAGCTTCTTGATTTTCTCGATTCACCTTTTCAGTTTGGAGCTGGGTCTCGGCCGACTCCAGTTGTGCTTGGACGGTTTCCTTTTTCAAGGCTAAGATGTCCATATTCTTCTTGAATTCTTCAACCTCGACTTGTATCGCATCCACCTGAGTCTTGAGCTACCCGATCAGTTCGAGCCTTTACCGGACATGCAGGACGTATCGTTAGTTACTATCTCCAAATCATCTTCACTATCGTGAAGCACTCAAAATACCTGCTCGACCATCTCGACATGCTCACTCTGAGCCGCTTCTAGATCGACCCGAAGCTTATCACTCAGAAGCTTGTAAGTATCCCTCTTCTCGGTGAGTGCTCGGACCTCAGCCTCGTGCTACTCCCAGATTCGGAAAAAGGCCTCATGATGCAACACTGAAGCCTACAATAACGAAGAAAGATGTTAGAATTATTTACAATTTCAAGTTGAAAATAATAATGAAGTGACCCTCGAACTTACCCGGTTCAGATCATGTTAAGCCTCGTTAAACAGGCAAGGCGCCTCCACCGCATTCATCACGACCTTATCTTCCTCGATCACCAAGCATCTAAGGTAGCTAGCAACCCCCATGGCGCAGAGAAGACTCGGGAATCCTCGGGGACAGAAAAAGTTATCGACCTCCTGCGATTGGGATAAGCACTTGGGGCATGGAATTGACCTACCCGTTTTGGGATCGATGGAGACCCAGTAGCCCCCGAAGATGGTACCTTATTTGGAACCGGCAAGTCACCAAGTTCGGCGACATCTTCAGAAGCGGTAGACTAAAATCCATCTAAGAAGCCATGGATGCCAGACACCCCCTGAGGCCCCTCGTGAAAATGACTTGTTACATGTGGGTCTCACGAATCATGGCATCCAATATTTGAGGGTAGCCGTAAATATCGATCACTCTGAGATCATCCCTCGGGATATTTTCCGTAGCTCAAGAAGCGTCACCACCAATCTATTTCTCGACCCCCTTGGGGATTTCAGTCACTGTCTCTTCTACGGCCTCCATGGTTCCAGGTATCTCGGAGTCGCATCTTACTCAGGCCACCAACTCAGATTTTTCTTTTCTTCATCAGACTCGTGCCCCAGCCAATTGAGTGAGTCCGATGAGAGTCCTCGGGCCCCGACTTTTTTGGGCTTGTGCGCCAACCGCTTCCTCGGTCTCTTCTTCTTCTCGGAGTCGGAGGGAATTAGGGCCTTTCTTTTCCCCTTCTCTTTGACCTATTTTGGAGTAGGGGGATCATCATATGCATCATCATCGGGTGATGGAGGCCTCATCTCGACGTCCTTTTTGCAAACCTGCTAAACAAAAGCATAATAAATCAGGGACTAAGGACAAAAAGAAGTGATATCATATGTATTAGGGAAAAGCTCTTACCATGATTACGGGCCTCCCATAGACCCTTTGATTGTTCCATCCAAGCCCGCTCGAAGTACTAACTATGTAACACAAGGCCGACGACCCATTCCTTATGTTCCAGAATGGGGTCCGACATTTAAGCCACGACTGCGACACCAAAAACATCATTAAAGAAAGAAATAATAAGAATAACAACGAGATTAAACCTTCAAAGCGAAGTACTACTTACGTTTCATGTTCCATTTCTCGGGAAATGGCATGTCTCCAGTAGGGATCAGGTCCGAAGTCTTCACTTGAAAAAATTAGCCCATCCAACCTCGGTCCCGAGTTTCATCTATGCTGGAGAATGGGGCCCTACTGGCCCAGCGAGCAAGCTTAATCAGGACTTCTCGATAGAGTCGGGGACTGTAGAGGCGCATAAGGTGGTAGAGGGTAAACGGAGATCCCTCGATCTTGCTTACAAAAAATCGGAAGAGAATCACTATTCTCCAGAAGGAGGGGTGGATCTGGCCGAGAGTCACATCATACCTTTTGCAAAAGGCAATGATGATAGGGTCTAATAACCCAAAATGAAAGGGTAAGAGTAAGCACTTAGAAAACCCTCCACGTGGGTGGTGATTGATTCCTCGGGCGAAGGAACTACCACATGCTTATTCTCCCAGTTACAGTCCTCTTTAACCTTGGCAAGGAGGTCTCGCTGATTGTGCATATTTACCTTGATACCGGATCACATCGGCCCGGTATTGAGGAGGTATTTTCAACCTTAAAATCAGTATCAGTTGGGCACCCTGCCGAACGAATTCCTCAGGGTGAGGCTCCTCCGCAGCCCCACCACCGGCGGGTCGTGATGAAGAAGCGACCTCTTTTGGCGGTACGGTCTTCGAAGTTTTTTTTGATGAATAGGATAAAAGAGAATTAAGATTGTATGTGGTTTGATGAGAGTTCAAGAAATTTGGGTGCAAGAGTTGTAAAGCAAAGGGATTCTTGAAGAAAAAGAAAGAGTAGGAAGAGCTTTGAATGTAAAAGTTTGAATGAGGAAAAGCTAGGGTACTTATAGCTTGCTAGTGACAGTTCAGAACCGGTAGTGACCGACCATCGATTGACATGCATTTAATGCCTTGGTAACTGCATCGACAGGATGTTTCAGTATCGATTCGCCGCTTGCGTCATAGTCGGGTTCGTCACTTACGTCATGACCCATCGAGGCGGAATTTGAAGTTCATATCGTTTCTCGTCACCCTCACTCAAGAAAAATGAGGGGACTAACTATATACGGTAAAACTGGGCCCACCCCTTTCATGAAATAATCGAGACTGGAATGTCATAGGTTAAGGTTCGACTCAAACCTATACCGAATCGAGGTCCGAGGTTACACCGTCAAAGATCGAGCCCCGGGGACCGAACAAAATCGAGATCGAGAGAAATTTGCTGAGCCGGATAACGAAAAGATGAAATATCCGCGATTGAGCATAGATCACGACAAAGATCTCGGCATGTATCAAGGATAGACCGATTAATTAGCCAATCATGAGATTTCTTACTTTATTTAGAACTGTACTAAGAGTAGGACTCTCCTACTATATAAAAGGGGTCTGATCATTTGTAAAACACATCACATTTACACAATACAAAGTAATACACAATCTTCTTCTAGCTTTCCATATCTTGTTACTCTGTTCTTATATCAATTGAATCTTCACTTATTTCGAGGGTGATCGAACTCGAGGGCCAAGACTATTCGATTCGTTTGATTTGCATTTATTTCTTTTATAGTCAATTTCAATATATATATATTCTTAATTTATACCATATTATATCACGTATCTTTAAAATCACGTATAAATTCAATTGTTATCCGTTTTGAGGGTAAACGCTTTTAGCAAATTGGCAGAGGACCAATTACAGGTTCAATTTGCTTCTTCTAAGGGCTTTTAAAACTTTTTTCTTTCTTTCTTTGTGCCTTTTTTATTTTTATTTTTCTTGTCTTGTTAGATCAACTTTAATGTCATAATATCAACACTCAAGCACCTAAACTATATAATAATTGTCGAAGTCTTTGAATTTATCAGGATTGGCTATTGCCAACTGTTTAGGCCTCACATATAGATTAATTTAATACTTTTCATCATTTTCTTAGATAACACTATCATAAAGTTCGTGACAATTCATACTTCCATAAAGAATATTGTAAGATAAAAGACGATTGTGATAAATCAAAATAGCGGGACTGAAGCTGCACGTTTACCTCCCAACATGTTCACAGGCTTTAATTTATTAATGCATTAAGTTTGGACCATTTATACTTTTATATTTTCTCCACTACTTTTTGTCCACTCATAGTTGATCATGTTCAGTGCCGACATATGCAGCAAGTGTTTGTTGTTTCTTAAATTGCATTTCGTTGTAATTATATACAGAATAAGTTTATACATCAAAGAAATCACAAAAGATAACTATGTATTTCTTCTACTATTAAATTAACAATTTTCATTAATCTCTCTAACTCTTACGATTCGTTTGGATCGAAGACAAATTATACTATGATTAATTATACTTATATTAGTTATGATGGAATAACTAGATTCTGATATTAATTTTATTTTTTATTTTGTATGTTGTATTAATCTTGGGATTGTTAAGTTTACTGTTTTATTTTGAGATAACTTATACTAGGATTATTTTTCTATCCACTGATAGGTATACGTTATCCCAATACTATTTTTATTGAAATACTTATCCAAGCATTAATAACCAAACAAAGAATACTATAATACTAAATTTTTATCCCAAAATTACTTTTAATTATCCATTATACCAAACCCCGTCTTATTGCAGCTGCCTTTAAAACCTTAGGGCCCAAAGTCTTCGAAATTTGTTCCCCAAAATCATTCTCCTAAAGATGCATAAACCTTTTGTAAAATTCTTCCATTTCCATTTGCGTGAGATTCTCAGGTGGTTCCTACAGAAAGTTGGGTTCTGACACTGTTTATCTTTAAAATCGGATAATAATTAAATTTATAAGTGGTTTTAAGAATACATGATTTCACTTGGCACAAATTGAAAAGTATGAAAGCTGATATAAGAAATTGACAGTATAATAAAGCAAACCAATATAAAATGCAGCTTAGCCCTCGAGCTAGATCGCCCTCGAACCGACTGAATGTATAATTGAAAAATATGAACTGAACATCATAGCAAGAATGCTTAAGAGAGAAAATGTAATATAGCTTTGTTTATGCGTGAATATGATAATTACAAAATGATTAGAACCCCCTTTTATATAGTAGGAGAATTCTTCTTATGGTACAATTCTAAATACAGAAGAAAATCCCATCATTGGCTAAATAACCGGTCTTGATCTGGTACGTGCTCTATGATCCTTGCCCGATCACGGATATCTTGGCTTTCCATTATTCGACTCAACATGCTTTCTTCGGTCTCGTTCGATGCCTATCCCGTTCGATCTCGACCTCGGCTGGTCTAGATCTCAATTGATCCTCGAATTACGAGCTTGGTAATGTGTCTTCATGTTACGATTTGATATAACACGGGACCGAATCTTGGCATGCCATCCCGGTATCGATTAACCATACAAAATTGAGCAAGCCTGATTTTGACCATATATAGATAGTCCCTCATTTTTTGGAGAGTACTGACAAGAAACAATTTGAGTCCTCGAACTTCACCTCGGTTTATCATGACATAAGCGGCAGATGTGACCAAAATGTCCCGTTGGTACAGTTCTCCAGGCATTCAATGCGCGTCAGTCGATGGTCGGCCACTACCAACTTTGAACCGTCGCTGTGTAACCAATAAATAGCCTCATTCTCCACTCTTTTAAACTTTACTTTTAATCTCTTTTATTCCAATCTTCATAATTATTTGCATTCTTCAAAGCTCCCTATCTTCAGGTCTTTGAATTTCTTTGCTTGTTTCTTCCTAAAACATCAAATACTCCAATCTCTATTCTTCTTTGTCCACAAAAATTAGATGTCCAAAACATCAAAAATCGTTCCGCAGAAAGAAAGTACTTCCTCGTCTCGGCCAGTCGGTGAGAAAACAACGGCAGAGCCACGCCTTGAGGAGTTCGTACCCGAGGGGTGTGTCATTAGTTTCGAATTCAAACTCGGGAAAACCTCATCGGTTCCTAGTCGATGCGAATCGGTATCGAGATACATATGCTCGATACCCCAAAGCCTCCTCGACCAGGTAAAGAAAGATTGCAACTAGGTAAACAAGGAGGTGGTGGTGCCGTCACCAGCAGAAGCGATCACCACCCACGTGGAGGGGTTCCTAAGTGCTTACACTTACCCTTTCACGTTGGGTCCCCTCTATCCAATCATCGTGGACTTCTGCAAGAAATATCAAGTGACCCTCGACCAAATTCACCCCTCTTTGTGGAGGATTGTGATACTGCTCCGCTTCTTCGTGAGAAAAATCGATGGACTTCCTTTCACCTTCTACCATCTCATAAGACTGTATAGACCTCGAATCTATCGAGGTGGGCTGATAAAGCTTCAATGACAAGCCACCAAGGCGCCCTTCTCAAGCATAGACGAAGATAAGGACCGGGGATGGATGGGCCGTTTTGTACGAGTGAAGACCACTGACCTAATCCCCTCTGGGGGTATGCCATTTTCGGAGAAGTGGAATATGAAACATAAGTCTAACATCGTCGATTTCTGCTTATTATTTTCACTTATTCTTCCTCTCTTATAAGTGTTTTGTCGATGCAGCCATTGCCTGGATGGCAGGCGCAGTTCCCCATCTCTAGAACTTGGTTAGGAGCCTAGTATAGAAGTCAACACACGCTGAGTGCGCATGGCGTGATTTGTCAAAGGGTCGGTGGGAGGCCTGTAATCACGGAACCTAATTCCTGACTTAATAATTTGACCGTTGTTCACACATTTTCTTGAGCTTACTTAATTTCTTATTTTATACGACTCGGAAAGGATGCTACGATGAGGCCCCCGTCCGGTGATGAAGAAGTCTCACCACCTATCCCGAATTCGGTGAAGGAGAACAAGATAAAGAGGGCCTCGACCTCTGAGGGGAAAGAACCTAAGAAGAGATCGGCTCGCAAACCCAAGAAGAACTCTATCCCCCTGACTGTGGAGTCAGTCCTATTACTAAGGGAGGAAGACGAAGAAGAAGAAGAAGAAAGAGAAGATGCTTCTGGGTTGGTGGCCTTTGCACGAGCTAATACCGAGACTTAAAGAGTCACTTAGCCGGTGGAATCTGGAATTAATGTACCCCAACCTGATAAAGTTCAAAGGGAAGACTCGTCCGAAGTCCCCGAGTCCGTTAGAGCCGAAGGTGCCTCACTTCGGGGTGAGAGGGCCAATGCAGAGGTGATGGATGTTGTTGTGGAGACCAGGCTCGAGACTCCTCGAGACAAGAAAAGTACCGCCACAGATTTACTTAGGGCGATAGAAATCGGAGACTCCCCCTTGTTTCCTTCATTCACCGAGGAAATGATTCAGGAAGCTCGGGCCGTGAAGACTTTTCATGGATAAGGAACCCATGGAGAGGAGGATCCTTTCCGTGATTATTTTGCTAGGTTCGAAGATGTCACTGGTTTGAGAAATTTAAAGGTACCGAGGAAGAGCTCGGGCGAGGCTTCCTTGAGTTTTAGACTGACCAACCAGTTTCTGGCCCTTAGTGCCGATCCTGGGTACAAGCGAAAAATTATCATCACGGTCCCGGAGGATGCCCGAGTTCTTGCTGCCCCCGTAGGGTTGGCTAGCTACCTTCTGTTTGGTCATGGAGGAAGACCAAGCTTAGATGGACGATGTTGGAGCACTTTGTCTTTTCAACGAGTCTCACCAGGCTCTGAACCGGGTAAGTCTCTACTCTCTTTGTCGATGTCAATTTTCATACTTGTATTTTTCTCCTTTTGTATAATTCTTTATTTTCTATTTTTGTAGGCCTTGGTGCTTCGTCATGAAGCTTTCTTCCGATATCGAAGGGAGATGAGCCGATATGAGGCCAAAATTCGAGGGCTCACTAAGGAGAAAGACGACTTCAAGCTTCTCAGTGAGCAAATAGAAAAGGAAACAAAGGGCTTTCGTGCTGAGCTAGAAGCGGCTCAGAAAGAACAAAATGATCTATCCGAGCAGGTAAGAAGAATCTTAGAAGTTAATGACATTGATTCGGACGTGGTGGCTAACGGTGTGGTCCCACAGGTCCAACAAAAGCTCAATATACTCGGGGAACTTTGTGAGAAAGTGGATACAGTGAAGGCGGAGATCGTGGCGAGGAAGAAAAACATGGATAGGCTTGCCTCATAAAAGGAGGCTTCCCGAGCTCAACTGTCCTCGGCTGAAACCAACTCCAAAGTATGAAAGAGAAAACCTTGGTGCAAGCGAAGAAAATTGAGGAGCTCCAGTCTCGGTTGGATTCAGCAACTTCGGATTGAGAAAAGATGGTTACGGAACTTGCAACGGCCAAATCTGAGGTCGAAGCGGCCAAGGTTGATGCTGATGCAATTGTGGCCATCTACCAGATCGACGCTGAAGCTGCTCAATTTCGAGCAAAGAAGGTTGCTGAAGCTGCTCAGGCTCGAGCAAACTAGGTTGCCGAGCATGATAAATACCAGTCCCGAAGGGAAACTCTCGAAGAGATCCATGCTTGTGGATTTGATCTTATAGCCGAGATCAAAAATGCAAAGGAGCTTGAAGCTGAAGCCAGAGTGTTGGCCTTTCCTAATGATGACGACTCCGAGAGCCTGAGCGGGTCCGAAAGTGGAGAAGGCCTCGAGAGTGAAGATGCTTCTCCCGGAGAAGACTAGGCCCTTGGAATTTGTTTTTTCTCTTTTGTGTTTCTTTTAAGGCCGTTTCATTTTTTTTGTAGAGAATTCTGATCGGGCCACGCTGCCTTTTTAAATGATTTTTGACATATATAAAACTTTTATTCTCTTCTGTCTTAACTAATTACGAAGTTGTATTCTAAGGTCCGACGTATAGACAATTTGATTAAAGTCGAACCATTATATCCCTTAGGATTTATGCTCGAGCGAGAGCTTGCTCGAACTCGGAGTAAGGTAACCCTTAGGTTTTTGAGCGAGGATGGTCTCTCGAACTCAAAGTAAAAACATCCCTTAGGCCTTTGTATTTTTTTGTATCAGGCCGATTTGACCCTTAAAAAAGATTGTTTATGGCTTTCTCCTCTTTTCGGATTGAAAAGTTTTTTATCATTTGTATTTACAAAACTTGTATGCCTTGGCATGAAATAATGAATTGATCGAGAGTTCGAAAAATTTAGTACTCATTAGAGTTTTCGAGGCTTGATATTATTGAAACCTTTTATGATTTTGCCGGGGGTAGACTTTTTAACCGGTATATGAAAATATTCGAAGGCGTCTTTCATTACGGAATTCAGACGTATCCAAACCGTGTTAATTCGATTGTAGCCTCTTAGTTTGTGATTTTCCCATTGGGCATATTTTCCCATTTTACTTCGAGCTTGCTGAAGTTTCAGTCCCCGAGTGGGGTGGTCGTGGCCTATAAATATCGAGGATTGCCTAAAAGGTCTTATGATCTCGAAGTTTTAATAATCCGATCTTGTTTACTTTTTGGACGGCAATCCCCGAGCGTGGGATTAATTGTCTGAACTTTGGGTATGATGATCCCTTAAGCCATTTTACATAATAGATCAAGAGTATGATATCGTAAAGTAGAAAATTTTTTCTAAGGCATCCTGATATATCGGCAAGGAAACATAATTCTCTTTATAAATGATTATACATGCGTACATGTTTTGTGCTAGGGCTCGAGAAACCTATGAGGGCACGGTTTGTTTGACCGTTTGGCCCTTACAAATTTCACCTATCGAGACCCTCTTGCTATGAAGTAATTTCCTCGCAACAAAGTTTACATTCAAGGGTAATTCCCCCCCAGTATTCGGGGTTGATTGCAAAGAAGCCTCTAATACTGTTGAATTGTTCTAAATTAGCACGATCAATGGTTGCCTCATTAAAAACCTCGCCGGAAAACCCATTTGGGACAAAACCGGTCTAAGGGAAAAATAGTGCAATGCGTGCTTTCAAACCTAAGGACTTCGTGTCGAAGAACCCATCGTTGTTTCCAGTCGAACACTTGCAAGAGTTAGTTTAAAATATAAATGAAAATGTAAGAGGCCGCACCTTAGCAGTATTATCATTTTAGGAGCGATACATTCCAATTGCTCTGTAGTTGTTCGCCGTTCATCGTGCCGAGCTTGTAGGATCCTTTTTCGGTGATTTCGAGAACCTGGTATTTTGCTTCCCAATTCGAACCCAGTTTTCCTTCATTCGTATTTCGGGTGTTGAGGGTGACTTTTCTTAGCAGCAAGTCCCCGATGTTTAAATGTCTAAGATTGGCTCTTCGATTGTAGTATCTTTCGAACCGCTATTTTTGTGCGGCCAATCGGACAAGGGCGCTTCACATATTTCATCCAACAATTCTAGGCTCGTATTCATGGCCTCGTTATTGGATTCTTCTGTTGTATATCAGAACCTGATGCTGGGTTCTCCGACCTCGACCAGGATAAGAGCTTATGCGCCATAGACTAACGAGAACGGCGTTGGTCCTGTACTAGACTTCGACGTGGTGCGGTATTCCCAAAGAACCTCGGGCAATATCTCCCTCCACTTTTCTTTGGCGTCGGCCAATCTCTTCTTAAGGTTCTGAATTATGGTTTTGTTGGTCGATTCGGCTTGTCCATTCCCGCTGGGATGATACAGTGTCGATAAGATTCTTTTGATCTTGTGATCCTCGAGAAATTTAGTCACTTTGTTGCCGATGAATTGCTTTCCATTATCACATAGAATCTCGTAAGGCATCCCGAATCGACATATAATGTGGTCCCAAATGATGTCTATGACTTCTTTTTCTCTGACTTTATCGAAATCCTATCCTTCAACCCACTTAGAAAAATAATTAGTCATAAATAAAATAAACTGAGCTTTACCTAGGGTTGATGGGAGAGGGCCAACGATGTCCATTCCCTATTTCATGAACGACCATGGTGATAAGACTGAATGGAGCTGATCTCCGAGCTGGTGAATCATTAGCGCATACCTTTGGCATTTGTCGCATTTTCGAACGAATTCCTTTGAATCTTTCTCCATGTCGATCCAATAGTATCCTGCTCTGATTACTTTGTGGACCAACAATTCGGCACCGGAATGATTTCCACAAGTTCCCTTATGAATTTTCCGTAGGACGTATTCAGTGTCTCCTGGTCCCGAACATATTGCCAACGGCCAATCGAACATCCTTCTAAATAATGTTCCGCCTTCGGACAAAGTGAATTGTGCTGCTTTTGTTCGTAGAGCTCTCGACTCCTTTGGATCTGATGGAAGTTTCCCGTTCTTTAAGTACTTTATGTACTTGTTTCTCCAATCCCACATCAAACTTGTGGAGTTAATCTCGGTGGTCGAAGAAGGTCTGCTCTCGAGCTACATGTTGCAAGGTCCATTCCTTGAATTGACAAAAAGTTACCTGTAGTTTATCCAAGTACCTTTGCATCCGATCTTCTCGGACCTCGAAAGTTTTGTTAACTTGGTTTTCCACGTGGAGATAATCACACTTGTCCTCGTTAACCTCTTCTCCGAAGATTTTATCCAACTCGAGACCTGCAATCATGGCCTCATACTCGGCCTCATTGTCAGTTAATTTTGAAGTCCTGATAGATTGTCTGACTACATTACCCGTGGGTGGTTTTAGTACGATACCCAGTCCGGACCCCTTCGCGTTCGAAGCACCATCCGTAAAGAGGTCCAGACTCCCGAGGACGTACCTAATTTTATTAACATTTCTCTTTCAACCTCGGGTACGAGGGCCGGCGTGAAGTCGACCACGAAGTCCGCCAAGATTTGAGACTTGATAGTCGGGGTCTATATTCAATATCGTACCCACTGATTTCTACAGCCCATTTGGCCAACCGACCCGAAAGCTTGGATTTGTGAAAAATATTTCAAAGTGGATATGTTATTACAACACATATTAGATGACATTGAAAATATGGTTTTGATTTCCTAGAGGCGCTTATTAAAGTAAGTGCTAATTTTTCTAAGTGTGGATATCTGGTTTCGGCCTCACCTAAGGTTCGACTAACATAATAGATAGGGAATTGCTTACCTTGTTCTTCTCGAACTAGGACTCCAGTAACTGCTATTTCTGAGACTGCCAAGTACACGTAAAGTTGCTTGTCCGCTTTCGGGGTGTGAAGAAGCGGTGAGCTCGATAAATATCACTTTAGCTCCTCCAAGGCGTGTTGGCATTCCGGAGTCCATGAAAAGCTACTCCTCTTCTTAAGCAGCGAGAAGAATCAATGGCTCCTATCTGAGGACCTCGAAATGAATTGCCCTAGGGCAGCTGTGCGCCCCGTTAGCCTCTGTACGACCTTTACATTATCTACGACTGTGATATCCTAGATATCTTTGATTTTATCGGGGTTGACGATCCTCCGATTGGACACCATGAAGCCAAGAAACATGACCAAGCCAAACCCTTACACTTTTTTGGGTTGAGCTTCATATTGTACTTCGTCAATATATCGAAAGTCTCCTGCAAATGCTTTAAATGGTCCTTTGATCGCAGGGACTTAACTAACATTTCATCAATATAAACCTCCATTGATTTCCCTATCTGTTCTTCGAACATTCAATTTAATAGGCGTTGATAAGTTTCACTAGCATTTTTTAGTCCAAACTTCTTTACATTATAATAATAGGTTCCATAGTTAGTGATAAACGAAGTCTTTTCCTGATCCTCCGGGTTCATCTGTATTTAGTTTTACCCGGAGTAGGCATCGAGAAAACTGAGAATCTCGTGGCCGGCCGTGGCATACGATCGATATTAGGCAAAGGAAAGGAATCCTTAGGGCACACTTTGTTCAAGTGTTTATAATCTACGCACATGCGAAGTTTATTTCCCCTTTTAGAGACTAACACGACGTTTTCTAACCATTCAGGATATTTTACTTCCCTAATGGATCCTATTTTGAGAAGTTTGGTTACCTCGTCCTTGATGAATGCATGGTTGACCTCGGATTGGAGCCTTCTTTTTTGCTTCATCGGACGGAACTTCGGGTCCAGGCTTAATCTGTGGGTAGTGATTTTCAGTGGGATCCCGGTCATATCAAGATGGGACTAAGAAAAGCAATCTATGTTATCTAAAAGGAATTGAATAAGTTTTTTTATGAGCTCTAGGGTTAACCCCGTGCCAAGGTATACCTTTTGTTCGAGTAGATACTCGATCAATATGACTTGTTCCAGCTCTTCGACTGTCGACTTGGTGGCATTGGAGTCATCGAGAATTATGAAGGATCGAGGGATTCAATAGTCATCGTCTTCGTCGGTCCCCTGCTTCTCTGATTGGGTCGAGGCTGGTGTCTGTGGTTGCTATTTTGGCCTCTTTCTTTCCCTTCGAATTCGATCTCTTTGCTGCTGAGAGTGTCGATATCGGTATCACTTTGTCAACTGCAAACATCTCCTTGGTGGAGGGTTGCTCCTCGTACATCGTTTTGACTTCCTCTGGTGTCGGTAACTTCAGAACTTGGTGAATGGTCGAGGGTACTGCCCTCATGTTATGGATCAAAGGACTTCCGATCAGGGCGTGGTACCTCATGTCACCCTCGATCACATGGAACTTTGTTTCTTGGATGGCCCCGATAGTCGATGTGCTTCTTTGGGTTCGATGTTCCTATCGAAACCACTCTTACTCATGAGCCCTCTGGGAGCTCTATCCTCGATCATTTCTTCTATCACTTCGAATGGGGTTGCGTCCAGGCCCGTTGTTTCTCTGATCTCCACCGTATGGCTGATATCGATCACTGTTTGACTGTTGTTCTCGATCAATATCCCTTTGAAATCTGCCAACGGGCCTGTTTGGATGAACGAACCCGGAAGGAGCCCCCAACTGGTCATCTTTGACCCTGTTTTTTGACTGGTACCAATTACGCACATCGGCCTAGGTTACAGCTGAATATTCGATCAAATTCTTCTTTAACTATGGTGAGGCCACCGACCTTCGTATGTTTAGCTCTTGGGTGAAATCCTGAACAACCCAATCATTTGCGACCGGAGGTAGATCTATACGTTCCATTTGGAACCGAGATATGAACTCTCTGAGCATCTCGTTGTCTTTCTACTTCACTTTGAAGAGGTCCGACTTCCTAGTCTTGACCTGACCTTTATGGCACCAGCGTCTGTTTTGACGAAGGAATCTGCGAGCATGGCATAAGAATTAATGGAGTTGGGGGGCAAATTATGGTACCATATCATTGCCCGCTTCGATAAAGTTTCTCTGAATTTCTTCAGCAGAACGGACTCAATCTCATCATCCTCTAAATAGTTCCCCTTTATTGCGCATGTGTAAGAACTGACATGCTCGTTGGGGTCGGTAGTTCCATTATACTTGGGAATTTTCGGCATACGGAATTTCTTTGGGATGGGCTTAGGAGCCGCGCTCGGGGGGAAAGGCTTTTGTACGAACTTCTTTGAATCCAAACCCTTCAGGATCGGTGGTACCCCCAGAATTTGATCAACTCGGGAGTTATACGTTTCCATTTTTTTGTCATTTGCTTCAATCTTGTTCTCCCCTGATTTAATTCGCTTTGTTAGCTCCTCGAGAATTTTCATAATAGCGGGGCCGGTCCACGATTCATTCACGTTTGACCTCCCTAGCATTGGTTCCGCCCTGTAACTTCCTGTGATGGCTCAGGTTCGACCCTACTCGGTGCATGGTTCTGATTTTGGAGTTGTGCTATTGTATCTTGTTGAGCCTGCAACATTTAGAATATTATTCGAAGGCTGATTCCGTCGTCTTCTCCGCCCTGTGTGCTCTGACTGGCTGATCGAACGTCTCTGCGGACACTATTTTTGGGGTCGACGCCCAAATTTGCATTCAGTTCAACATGGGAACTGATGTCGATGGGGTCTGCAATTGGTACTCCCTCGAGGTCAACCTGAGGCACTTCGTTCCCTCAGGCGGCTATGTTGTCGTTCTCTCCATGAGAATCAAGGCCATTATCGGCGTGTGTGAGTACTGCTTAAGCGTTTGACATGTTGATCTTGAAATCAAAAACGCTTTCAAGAACAAGTGTAAAGCAGTGTGTTTTATGAAAATTGGCACCAGGAAATCACTATTATCCTTAGCCCCACAGAGGGCACCAAACTGTTTACCCTTAAAACCGAATACCAATTAAATTTTTAAGTGGTTTTAAGGATACAAGATTTTACTTGGCACAAGTTGAGAAGTATGAGAGCTGATATAAGAAATTGACTATATAATAAAGAAAATCAATATAAAATGCAGCTTAGCCCTCGAGCTAAATCGCCCTCGAACTGACTGAATGTACAATTGAAAAATATGAACTGAACAGTAGGCAAGAATGCTTAAGAGAGAAAATGTAATATAACTTTGTTTATGCATGAATATGATCATTACAAAATGATTAGAACTCCCTTTATATAGTAGCAGAATTCTACTTATGGTACAATTCTAAATACAGAAGGAAATCCATGATTGGCCAAGTAAACTGTCTTGATTTGATACGTGCCAAGATTTTTGCCACGATCCTTGCTCGATCACGAATATCTCGGCTTTCTGTTATTCGACTCAACTAGCTTTCTTCGGCGTTGCTCGATGCCTATCCCGTTCGGTCTCGACCTTGGCTGGTCTCGATCTCAATTGATCCTCAAATTACGAGCTTGTTAATGTGTCTTCATGTTACGATTTCATATAACACGGGATCGAACCTTGGCATGCCATCCTGATCTCGATTAACCATATTAAATCGAGCGAGCCTGATTTTGACCGTATACAGATACCTTAAACAAAGTAAACCAAACATACTTTTAGAAAAAGTAAAGTGTACAGTCCCATCTTAAAAAGACGTAATATATAATATATATACCTATAATTTTCTTCAACTATCTACATAATCTAATTTTCAATCAAAAGACCGTCATCTAGAAGCATAATCCAAACACGTTCAAGCTAAAGGAGCATTAATTAGTACTATCTACTAACCCGAGAATTTCTTTTGTTTCGTTTAGGAATATATATTAACCAGCATATGCAGCCATGCATTGTATTTTCGAGCTGGAAATCAGCCGCGACGAGAAGTCCAATGAATACGAAGTAGTAGCATTTAGCATCTTTAACCATGATTTTGACCATCTTAATAATCAGCAACTACTGTGTATTTCACTTAGATCATCTTCACACCACTAATTTCCATGGGAAAAATTCTACTTCTAATTAATGCCACTTAATATTTCTTCTCACAATATTTCTGTAACGACCCGACCAGTCATTTCGAGAGTTATAGTTCCATTTCCCTCATTTCTGCTTCTTTTTGTGTTATACAACTATATTGTGTTATACCGGGTTAGTCGGTTCGGGTCCGGAGTGGTTTCGGAGTGAATTGAGATACTTAGTCTCTTTGAGGTAAGCTTAAGTTAGAAAAGTCAACCGGATGTTGACTTATGTGTAAATGATTTCGGATTTAAATTTTTATGATTCCGTTAGCTCCGTTAGGTGATTTTGGACTTACAAGCGCACCCGAAATATGATTTGGAGGACCGTAGTGGAATTAGTCTTGAATTGGCGAAAATTTTAAATTTGGCGATTTTGATCGGCAATGGAGAATTTGATATCGGGGTCGGTATGGATTTCCGAAAGTTGGATTAGGTTCGTGGTGTCATTTGTGACGTGTGTGTAAAATTTGAGGTCATTCGGACGTGGTTTGATAGGTTTCGGCATCGTCCGCGAAATTTAGAAGTTCTTAGGCTTGAATCCGAGGTTCTTTTGGTGTTTTGATGTTGTTTGGAGTGATTCGAAAGCTCGACTAAGTTCGTATGTTGATAGATGACTTGTTGGTATGTTTGGTTGCGGTCCCGAGGGGCTCGAGGTGTTTTTGGATGGCTAACGGGAGGTTTGGAATTTGGAACTGCAGCTGAACTGCTGCTGCTGGTGTTTTTCTGCACCTGTAGAGGGGTAGCCCCAAGTGCGAGGCCGCAGGTGCACTTGGGGAGTCGCAGATGCGGACATAGAGGACCTGGGCTAGAACCGCAGGTGCGTAAGGATGGTCGCATCTGCGAGCCCGCATATGCGAGGCTTAGTCGCAGATGTGAAAGTAAGGAGATTGGCCAATTCCGCAGAAGCAAAGAAAAGGGCCGCAAGTGCGCTTTCTGACCCGCAGGTGCGAGAAGCCTGGGCAGAACCTATAAATAGAAGACTTCACGAATTTTTGCTCATTTCCTCCATTTTCAAGTCGGACCTTGGAACTTTTGGAGTGATTTTGAATGGGATTCAAGGGTTTTTCACAGAGGTAAGTTGCTTGAGCTCCAATACTCCTAACCATGGTGTTTTCCCGTTGTTTTCTCATCTAATTAGTGGGATTTAAGAGTGAAAATAGGGGTTTAGGGCTTGGGATTTTGGAGAGTTTAATTTGAGGATTTGAGGGACCAATGATGTAGGATTTTGATAAATCTCGTATGAGTAGACTCGTGAGTGAATGGGTATTTAAGTTTTGTGACTTTTGTCGGATTTCGATACGTGGGCCCGAGGGCCAGGTTTGAGCCAATTTTTGTTTTTGAGTCTAAATTGGTAGTTTTTCTTGTGGAATTTATTCCTTTAGCATATATTGATGATATTGTACTGGTTGTGACTAGATTCGGAGCATTTGGAGGCCGAATCGAGGGGAAGAGCATCACAGAGTGAGTTTTGCTCGGATTGAGGTAAGTAACAGTTGTAAATCTAGTCCTGAGGGAATGAAACCCCAAATTTTGTATCATGTGACTATTTGGAGGTGATGCACATTCTAGGTGACGGGCGTGCACCATTGGGGATTATGATTTGGTCCATCCCGTAGCAACTGTAAAGTTTCATATCCTGTTATAGCTATATGCTCCTTATGTGTTTTAGAAAGATTTACTGTAAATCATGCTAGATGCCATGTCTAGGCTTTATGCCAGTATTGTTAGATCCTTAGAGGTCCTTTCTTGTTGTCCTCTCATTGTTTTGGTTGATAACCTGTACTCAGTCATGTTCATGCATTTTTACATCATATCTCAGTCTCTGTTATTCTATATGATGCATCATATCAATGTTGTTTGGGCTGATTACTTTGATCTATGAGAGCCCGAGAGACTGGAGAGGTTTATGACTGAGTGAGGCCGAGGGCCTGATTGTAAGGACATTTATGGGTTCGGGCTGCATGCCGTAACATGTTTCATTGATTCTTCCATGATGGGCATTGATATAGCGCTTGGGCTGAAGGATCCCCTCCTGAGTATGTAAACCCCTTGTGAGCGCAGGTACCTACTGAGTGCGAGTGCCGAGTGCCGAGTGCCGAGTGCCGAGTGCTGAGTGATTGGGAGGCTTGAGTGATTGTGAGGTTGGAGTGATTGTGAGGACTGAGTGATGTTTTGCACGAGGGGCAGTATACAATTCATCATTTGTGCTCGTAGCTGCTTTATGTACTTTGTTTGAGAACTCTTGAAATATATCTGTAATTGATATTTTTTACCGGAACTGGATTTAAACAAGCTCATTTGACTTAAACTCTGGTTTTAAAGCATGCCGAACTTTGCTGAATTTTGTTATATGAACTATACTTGCATCTAGCTCGTCACTACTTCTCAGCCTTTATTTACCGCTGTTACTTACTGAGTTGGTGTACTCACGTTACTCCCTGCATCTTGTGTGCAGATCCAGGCATTTCTGGCAATGGTAGCGGTTGTTGATATACACAGTAGCGGACCATCGGAGATAGCAAAGTAGCTACCTGGCGATCGCAACCCTGCTTTTCTTCTTGCTTATCTTCCTCTTATTTGTATTTGGTTTTTCCCAAACTATGTTAGTCTTGTTGTTATTAGACAGTTGTAGTAGTTGCTCATGACTTAGTGGCACCCCGATGTCGGGCTATCTTTTCCGCACTTTTAATTTGAGTTGAATTCTTTTATGAAAAGCTTTGACTTATCTTTTAAAATGAGATATTGATGTGTTTTGGTAATGTGTCGGCTTGCCTAGTACCACGAGAGGCGTCATCACAACTGGATTTAGTTTTGGGTCATGACAAGTTGGTATCAGAGCCTAGGTTACATAGGTCTCACGAGTCATGAGCAGGTTTAGTAGAGTCTTGCTGATCGGTACGGAAACGTCCGTGCAATCTTCGAGAGGCTGCAGAACCCTTAGGAAAAATATCACATTCTTGAATTCTTGTCGTGAGAATCTGTTGATTCTGATAACTAAACTTCTATTGTTTCATTCTCTCACAGTTGGTGAGGACTCGCCATACCATTTAGGAGGACCATCCACCAGTACCACCAGCCAGGGTCGCGAGAGGCCGAGGCTGCGATCCAGGCTGTGGTAGGGGTAGAGGTGCACCTTGTATAGCAGCTAGGGTAGTACATGCAGACCCTCTAGTTTCTCCAGACCAGGACCAGGTCCCAGTCGTAGATGTCCCAGCGGGACCAGCTCAGGAACCACTTGTGCCAATTTTGATTCCTGGCCTTCAGGAGGCCCTAGCTCAAATCCTGTCAGTATGTACTGGCCTTGCTCAGGCGGTCTCTATTTCTAGGGCCGCAACCACTTCTCAGGCCGGGGGAGACACTCAGACTCCCGCCGCCCGCACACTTGAGCAGGTTGTTCAGGGACTCCAGACATCGGGGGCACCACCATCCCAGCCAGTTGCAGCTGCTCAGGACTATGCGGTTCTTGTTATGCCCGAGGATGAGCAACGTAAATTGGAGAGGTTTGAGAGACTCCAGCCTCTATGTTTCAGTGGTGCAGAGGGTGAGGATGCATAGGGTTTCTTGGATAAGTGTTAGAGGATGCTCCATACAACAAGCATTCTAGAGACCAGTGGGGTCTCATTCACTACCTTCCAGTTCTCTGGGGCTTCATTCAGTTGGTGGGAGGATTACGAGAGGTGTAGGACGGTCGGCGCAACACCCTTACTTGGCAGCAGTTCTCCGTTATCTTTCTAGAGAATCTTGTGCCTCAGTATCACAGAGAGGAGCTGTGCAGGCAGTTTGAGCAGCTTCGTCAGGGTGATACGTCTGTTACACAGTATGAGCTGTGATTCTCTAAGTTGGCCCGTCATGCTATTTGGTTGGTTCCCACAGACAGAGAGAGGATCAGGAGGTTTATAGATGGCCTCACTTTTCAGCTTCGATTGCTTATCACCAGGGAGAGAGAGTGTCTGGTACTACTTTTGGTGAGGTTGTCGACATTTCTCGGTAGGTTGAGATGGTTCGCGGTTAGGAGAGGGTTGAGAGGGAGGCCAAGAGGCCTCGGGGGCATGGTGGATTCGGTGGTTTTCCTCATAGGGGTCAGTTCCAACACGATAGAGGCCGTCCATTCAGGCATGCTCAGTTAGCCTGCCCAGTTCATCATGGTGCATCATCGGACCATAATTCTCATAGTTCTCATCAGGGCCACTCATCACTTAATGCCCTCCCAGCCCATAGTTCGTCCTGTGCTCCATCAGTTCATAGCTCCTCCATGCCAGGTTATCCTACCAGTTATCCCGGTGCTAAGGGTTCCATTCAGTCCCCGTCATCCGCACCAGGGAGTTGTTTTGAGTGTGGGGAGTTTGGGAATATGTGGAGGTAGTGTACTCGTCTTCATGGGGGTCTGCCTCAGCATAGGATTCAACATTCGACTTCAGCACCAGTTACTTCACCACCCGCCCAGTCAGCTAAGGGTGGAGGTCAGTCAGCTAGGGGTCGCCCTAGAGGGGGAGGCCGATTAGGTGGTGGTCAGGCCCGTTTCTATGCACTCCTTGCCAGACAAGATGCTATTGCTTCAGATACTGTGATTACAGGTATTGTCTCAATCTGTCACGGAGATGCCTCTGTATTATTTTACCCTGGTTCCACGTATTCATATGTTTCCTCGTATTTCGCTCATTTTCTGGATATGACCCACGAGTATTTAGTTTCATCTGTTCATGTATCTACTACTGTGAGTGATATGATTGTTGTGGACCGTGTGTATCGATCATGTGTGGTGACTGTTGGTGGTCTGGAGACCCGAATAGACCTTTTGCTGCTCAGTTTGGTTGACTTCGATGTTATATTGGGTATGGATTGGTTATCTCCATGCCATGCTGTTCTAGATTATCACGCTAAGACCGTGACGTTAGCGATGTCGGAATTACCAAGGGTTGAGTGGAGCGGTCTATAGAATATGTACCTAGTAGGGTGATTTCATATTTGAAGGCTCAACGTATGGTTGAGAAGGGTTGTCTATCCTATTTGGCTTTTGTGAGGGATGTTAGTGCAGAGACTCGTACCATTGATTAGATGGTACGTGATTTTTCGGATGTATTTCCTGCAGACCTGCCGGGCATGCCGCTTGACAGGGATATTGACTTTGGTATTGATTTGGTGCCGGGCACTCAGCCCATTTCTATTCCATCGTATTGTATGACACCGACGGAGTTGAAAGAACAGCTTCAGGAACTCCCAGATAAGGGGTTTATTCGGCCTATTGTGTCATCCTGGGGTGCACCGGTTCTATTTGTGAAGAAGAAGGATGGTTCCATGAGAATGTGCATTGACTATAGGCGGTTGAACAAGGTCACAGTCAAGAACAAGTACCCTTTGCCTCGTATAGATGATTTATTTGACCAACTTCAGGGAGCGAGGGTGTTCTCCAAGATTGATCTGAGGTCCAATTATTACCAGCTAAAGATTCGGGATTCAGATATACTTAAGACAACTTTCAGGACCCGTTATGGCCATTATGAGTTCTTGGTAATGTCTTTTGGGCTGACCAATGCCCCAGCAGTGTTCATGCATTTGATGAACAGTGTATTCCAGCCTGATGGATATAATTTATTCATATATTTTTATATGTAAATATTAATTATTTTAAATAAAACATGAATAAATATACCATGTTCTCCCATATTTTGTAACATACTTCGCAGGAGGAAGAGCATATGAAAATTGAAGAAAAGAAGCAAAAATAGAGTGGGAATTGAGTAGTCAACAGGGAATGAAGAAGCAAATATAG
The DNA here is from genome assembly GCA_005239505.1 of Nicotiana paniculata. Lineage (NCBI taxonomy): Eukaryota > Viridiplantae > Streptophyta > Magnoliopsida > Solanales > Solanaceae > Nicotiana > Nicotiana paniculata. Next base: position 82,058 of record ML356063.1, on the reverse strand, counting down.
CACCATAGTTGCGACAATGGCTATTGAAAATCATGAAGCAAATACATATGTAATGACCTGACTGGTCACTTTGCGTTATCGGACCCCGTTCCCCTAAATGAAAATTTTCATAACGGCTTATTGCGATTTATGACTTGCGGGGGCGGGTGGTCCGGGATTCGTAAGTGTTTATTGAGGGGATTTTGAGTTTTAGCGTTGTTTTGGATGTTTCGAAGGTTCGAGCGAGTTCGTATCATGATTTTGGACTTGTTGGTACTTTTGGACGGGGGCTCGGGTGGGCCCAGGTGCCTCCCAGACACCACACGAGGCCAAAAACCAGCTGAAAGAGGTGCTGGTGCACCTGTTCTGGTGTGATCGCAGGTGCGGTTTCCCAGTCGCAGGTGCGGAACCGCTCTTGCGGTCCCAGCCTCGCAGGTGCGACCCCCAGTGGTCAGGCCAATTCTCGCAGGTGCGGACAAGGTTCGGTAGGAGCGGAGCCGCAGGTGCGGTCTCCACTCCGCAGGTGCGGTCTCCACTCCGCAGGTGCGGCCCCAGGATTCCTCGTCCATTTTTGCAGGTGCGAGACCGCAGGTGCAGAAACACTGCCAGACACTGTGTTTCTTAAGTACGGGATTTTCATTGTTTTCTTCACTCTTTCCTCCATTAAACACTTTGAGATCTTGGGAAAAAGACTCCACGACCTAACCCCTAAAAGGTAAGTAAATTTCATCTCAAGACTTGTTAATGCATGAATTCCTAGTTGAATTTAATCACCTAAATTAGTGAAAAATCAAGAATTGGGTAGTAACCTAGGGCTTTCGACAATTTGACGATTTACCTATGAATTAGCTATGAAATTAACTAAAAATCGGAAATTAATGATCCTTAGGCTATGGGTGAGTGTTTCCTTCAAAAAGTTTTGGAATCCGAGCATGCGGGCCTGGGGTTGGATTTTAGGATTTCTTAGAATGTCGAAGTTGACTTAGTAGTAGGAGAATTTACATACTTTGAGCATAAATTGATGAGTTTGTATAACATTTGTCTAGTTTCGAGTCCTCGGGTGTAGAGTTCGGAGTTTCGGGCACGTTCTTGGTCCGGCGAGTAGATTCGACACGAGGTGAGTCTCCTTTCTAACCTTGTAAGAGGGAATTGTCCCCATAGGTAATAATAAATAATTGCATGTCCTTATTTNCTTACATGTATTCCTAAACGTATTTTGAGTTGCTTATTATCCTTGATTTGGCATGAGAATATTAGGAAGTTGTGGTCCATGATATATTGCTTAGGTTCTTGCCTTAAAGAATAATCTGTGATAATTCCTCAAAAATTGATAATTTCATGTATGTATGCGGCACCACGTCACATGTATGATTCGTGAGCGGAATAGACCTACTATTATGTCAACCGCGTCGCATGTTCGATTCGCGAGCGGGGTAATAGATGCATCTGTGGTTCCAGCCGTTCGACCCTCAGCAGTGCACATTTATTTTCGCAACGTTTCGGCCATACGCTTCCGACCTATTATGTGCTGTATGATTTACGGGAAATTTGTTGTAATTACATAAACTGGTCCACGTTAATGAAGGTATTTAGTACATTAGGTGCTAGTGAAATTTGACATGCAAAGGTAAATTCAACTATACTTGATAATTTATATCGTTGTGATTTCTACGACTGTTATGCCTGCCTAGTTCCTATTAAATCATGTTATTTAGCAATGTTGACCCTAGTAAGTATCACGTCTACCTCTCGTCACTACCTCTTCGAGGTTAGGCGGGATACTCACTAGGTACGTATTTATTTATCTACTCATGCTGCACTTCTGTACTTAATTGTACAGGTTCTGAGGCTGGTGCATCTGGTTATCAGACCGGAGCTCGATTTTGATCTTAGTTGGACCCGACTTCACATAGTAGGATTGTATACTATGTTTTGTATAGTCTGTTAGTATGCCCGTAGGACTTGCGACACTAGTTCCTGGCACACACATAGTAGGCTCTATATTTTTGGGACTATATATATTGGTTCATGATCCTTGTGGTTGTATTTACTTAAGTTGGTTAATTTGTCCGATTTTACTTAAATGATTTAAGATTAAAATTTAGTGAGTGTGGGGTCGATATGTCAAATAAGGATAATCTCACTAGTAAACAACTGTTGGCTTGCCTGACTCCGGTGTTGGGCTCCGTCACGACCTGTGTTGGGGTTTTGGGTCATGACAACATGGTATCAGAGCTCTAGGTTCACGTAGGTCTCACAAGTCACGAGCGAACCTAGTAGAGTCTTGCAGATCGATATAGAGACGTCTCTACTTATCTTCGGGAGGCTATAGGGTGTTAGGAAAACCTCTCCTTATTTTTATTGTATCGTGTAGTCAATGGTTTACTAAATTTCATTCTTCTATTCTCTCACAGATGGTGAGGACGCGTGCATTCGATGCTCCATACCCGGGAGGGGCCGCTACCCCCGTTGTTCGAGGCCATGGCAGAGGCCGGGGGAGAGCACCGGCCCGAGGTAGGGGACGAGGGCGTCCCCGAGATATTCCAATCATACCACCGCCAGAGAAATCTACTATAGAGGAGCAGGGTGAGGTGCCCCTAGCAGGTTCTGCTCCAGTGGACTTTATGACGGCGCCAGGATTTTAGGAGATCATGGGCCATATGATGCGGTTCATAGACACTATGTCCCAGGCTGGTTTATTTCCAGCGGATCCTGCCACATCTCAGGCAGGAGGGGGAGCCCAGACTCCTACCGCCCAGGCTGCAGGTCAGGTAGAAGCATTACATCATACCCCGGGTACACTACCCGCGGGTGGAGCTCAGCCATTAGCAGCAGCACCTGAGCTCAGACTAGCTGCGGACAGCGATCCGCAGAAGTTACTGGATAGATGGACCCGCTTTCACCCTCCCATCTTCGGGGGTGAGAAGGGCGAGGATGCCCAGGACTTTATTGATAGGTGCAGGGACAGACTGCACAACATGAGGATACTGGAGTCCCATGGAGTGGACTTCACTACTTTTCAGCTTGAGGGCAGGGCTCGCAGATAGTGGCAGTCCTATATCCTGGGTAGACTGGAAGGTTCCCCTTCCATCACTTGAGAGCAGTTCACCCAACTATTCCTGGATAGGTATATCCCACCCTCCGAGAGGGAAGAGCTGTGATATCAGTTTAAGCAGCTAGTGCAGGGACATATGTCAATGACAGACTACGAGGCCAGGTCTTCTGAGTTGTCTCGTCATGACCTTATGATACTTCCTACAGATGCTGAGAGAGTGCAGAGATTTGTAGCTGTGCTGCACTTAGGTATTAGGGCCAACATGGCCCGAGATATGGCCATTATGATTTCCTGGTGATGTTCTTTGGCTTGACTAATGCCCCAACAATATTCATGGACTTGATGAATAGGGTGTTCAGGCCGTATATTGATTCCTTTGTCATTGTCTTCATTGATGACATTTTGGTTTACACACGTATCTTGGTGGAGCACGAACACCATTTGAGGGTCGTGCTCCAAACTTTGCGAGAACAGAAGCTCTATGCTAAGTTCTCCAAGTGTGAGTTCTGGTTGAATTCCGTGGCCTTCTTGGGGCATGTGGTATCCGGAGAGGGTATCAAGTTTGATCCTCAGAAGATCGGGGCGGTTCAAAGTTGGTCGCGTCCTACTTCAGCTACAGAGATCAGGAGCTTTTTGGTCCTAGAAGGTTATTATCGCCAATTTGTGGAGGGGTTCTCTTCTATTGCAGCTCCATTGACTAGATTGACTCAGAAGAAAGCCTCGTTCCGATGGTCTGACGAGTGTGAGGCGAGCTTTCAGAAGCTCAAGACAACATTGACCTCAACACCAGTTCTAGTACTGCCTTCTGGTTCTGGGATGTATTTGGTATATTGCGACGCTTCACGCGTTGGCTTGGGGTGTGTATTTATGCAGGAGGGGAGAGTTATAGCTTATGCTTCACGCCAGCTGAAGGTTCATGAGAAGAATTACCCTGTGCACGATTTGGAGTTGGTAGCGATTGATCATGCTCTTAAGATTTGGACGCACTACTTGTATGGAGTGTCCTGTGAGGTTTATACAGACCACCGTAGCTTGAAGCACTTGTTCAAGCAGAAGGATCTTAATTTGAGGAAGGGCAGATGGCTTGAGTTGTTGAAGGATTATGATATCACCATTCTTTATCATCCGGGCAAGGAAAATGTGGTAGAAGATGCTTTGAGCAGGAAGGCGGAGAGTATGGGGAGCTTGGCTTATATTGCAGCAGAGGAGAGATCCTAGCCTTGGAAATTCAGTCCTTGGCATATCGCCTGGTGATATTAGACCTTTCAGAGCCTCGTCGAGTTCTTGCACATGTGGTTGCTCAGTCTTCATTATTGGGGGAGATTAAGGCTCGACAGTATGATGATCCGTGTTTGGATGAGCTACGAGAGACAGTGGTTCGGGGTAGGGCCAAGAAGGTTATTATTGGCGAGGATGGTGTTCTGAGACTTCAGGGCCGCTTATGTGTTCCTAAGGTTGATGGCCTGAGGGAGAGGATTCTAGAGGAGGCACACAGTTCTCGATATTCTATTCATCCTGGTGCTACGAAGATGTAGCGTGATTTGAAGCAACATTTCTGGTGGAGGCGAATGAAGAAGGACATTGTGGAGTATGTGGCTAGGTGTCTTAATTTCCAGCAGGTGAAGTATGAGCACCAGAGGCTAGGAGACCTACTTCAGCAGATGCCCATTCCTGAGTGGAAATAGGAGAGCATCACCATGGACTTCGTGGTTGGGTTGCCTCGGACCTTGCGAAAGGTTGACGCGGTTTGGGTCATTGTGGATAGATTGACCAAATCGGCGCATTTCATTCCAGTAGCTACTACTTATACTTCTGAGACATTGGCCCAGATCTACATTCGGGAGATAGTCCGGTTGCATGGTGTGCCAATGTCCATTATATCAGATAGAGGTCCTCAGTTCATCTCGCACTTCTGGAGAGCATTGCATAGTGAGATGGGTAACTAGATAGACCCTAACACATCATTTCACCCTCAGACTGATGGTCAGTCGGAGTGTACAGTTCATATATTGGAGGACATGCTCAGGGTATGTGTGATTGACTTCGGAGGTCAGTGGGACCAGTTCTTGCCTTTGGCCGAGTTTGCTTACAATAATAGTTATCAGTACATCATTGAGATGACACCATTTGAGGATTTGTATGGTCGGCGATGTTGTTCTCCTATCGGGTGGTTTGAGCCTGGCGAGGTTAAGTTATATGGCATCGACCTGGTGAGGGATGCTTTGGAGAAAGTGAAATTGATTCAGGAGAGGCTCTGCACAACACAGTCCAGACAAAAGAGTTACGCGAATCAGATGGCGCGTGATGTATCATTTATGGACGGAGATAGGGTCCTGTTGAAAGTCTCTCCTATGAAGGGTATTATGAGGTTTGGGAATAAGGGTAAGCTAATCCCGAGATTTATAGGTCCCTTCGAGGTGTTGAGGCGAGTTGGGGAGGTTGCTTATGAGCTGGCCTTGGCTCCCAGTTTATCAGGAGTTCATCCAATTTTTCATGTATCCATGCTCCGGAGGTACCACGCCGACATCTCTCACGTGGTTGATTTCAACACTATTCAGTTGGATGAGAGGTTGGGCTACGAGGAGGAGCCAGTTGCTATTATTGATAGACATGATCACCAGTTGAGGTCCAAGAGAGTTTCTGTCATAAAGGTCCAGTGTAAAGGCCAACCAGTTAAGGAGGGGACCTGGGAGTCCGAGGAGGACATGCGGAACAGATATCCACACTTATTCATCACTCCAGGTATGATTCTAGACCCGTTCTAGGACGAACGTTTGTTTAAAAGGTGGCGAATGTAACGACCCGACAAGTCGTTTTGCGTAATCGGACCCCGTTCTCCTAAATGAAACTTTCCATAGCGGCTTATTGTGATTTATGACTTACGGGGGTGAGTGGTCTGGGATTCGGAAGTGTTTAGAGTGCCATAGGAGCACTTGGTTCCTTAAGGTTAGCCTTTAAGGCCAAGTTTTACTTTGGTCAACATTTTGGGTAAACGACCTCGGAATCGAATTTCGACGATTCTGGTAGCTTCGTATGATGATTTCGGACCTGGGCGTATGTTCAGAATGGGTTTCTGATGACCCGGGAGCGTTTCGGCGCCCAATATTGAAATAAGAGTTCCTTAAGTTCCTATTATGATTTGGGACGTGTTTTTGCGATATCGAGGCCCGAACGGAATTTTGAGACCGAGAATAGTTCAGTTATGTCATTTATGACTTGCCTGCAAAATTTGGTGTTATTCCGAGTTGTATAGGTCGGTTCGGCGCGTTGTTAGTGAAGTCAAGAAAACTTAAAGTTCCTAAGTTTGGTTCTAGGGGTTTTGAGGTGTGATTTTGAGTTTTAGCGTTGTTTTGGATGTTCCGAAGGCTCGAGAGAGTCCGTATCATGATTTGAGACTTGTTGGTATTTTTGGACGGGAGCTCGGGTGGGCCCAGGTGCCTCCCGGACACCACACGAGGCCAAAAACCAGCTGAAAGAGCTGCTGGTGCACCTGTTCTGGTGTGACTGCAGGTGCGGTTGCCCAGTCGCAGGTGCGGGACCTCTCCTGCGGTCCCAGCCTTGTAGGTGAGACCCCCAGCGGTCAGGCCAATTCTCGCAGGTGCGGACACGGTTCCGCAGGAGCGGAGCTGTAGATGCGGGCCCAGGATTCCTTGTCCATTTCCGCAGGTGCGGTCCTCGAGCCGCAGGTGCGGAAACACTGCCAGACAGTGTGTTTCTTAAGTACGGGATTTTCATTGTTTTATCCACTCTTTCTTCCATTAAACACTTTGAGAGCTTGGGAAAAGGACTCCACGACCCAACCCCTAAAAGGTAAGTAAATTTCATCTCAAGACTTGTTAATGCATGAATTCCTAGTTGAATTTAATCACCTAAATTAGTGAAAAATCAAGAAATTGGTAGTAACCTAGGGCTTTCGACAATTTTAGGATTTACCCGTGAATTAGCTATGAAATCAAGTAAAAATCGTATATTAATGATCCTTAGGCTATGGGTGAGTGTTTCCTTCGAAAATTTTTGGAATCCGAGCATGCGGGCCTGGGGTTGGATTTTAGGATTTCTTCAAGAATGCCGAAGTTGACTTAGTAGTAGGAGAATTTCCATACTTTGAGCATAAATTGATGAATTTGTATAACATTTGGCTAGTTTTGAGTCCTCGGAGTTTCGGGCGCGTTCTTGGTCCGGGGAGTAGATTCGACCCGAGGTGAGTCTCCTTTCTAACCTTGTAAGAGGGAATCGTCCTCATAGATGATTATAAATAATTGCATGTCCTTATTTGTGGGGTGGGGAGGGGGGGGGGATATGCACGCACAAAGTGACGAGAGTCCGTGCGTAGCTACTACTATGTTATGTTGGATAGTTCTAGGACTCACAAGCATGCTTATATGTGCCTTACATGTATTCCTAAACGTATTTTGAGTTGCTTATTATCCTTGATTTGGCATGAGAATATTAGGAAATACTGGTCCATGATATATTGCTTAGGTTCTTGCCTTAAAGAATAATCTCTGATAATTCCTTAAAAATTGATAAGTTTATGTATGTATGCGGCACCGCGTCAAATGTATGATTTGTGAGCGGAATAGCCCTACTGTTATGTCAACCGCGTCGCATGTTCGATTCACGAGCGGGGTAATAGATGCATCTATGGTTCGAGCCGTTCGACCCTCGGCAGTGCACATTTATTTTCGCGACGATTCGGCCATACGCTTCCGGCCTATTATATGCTATATGATTTACTGGGAATTTGTTGTAATTATATAAACTGGTCCACGTTAATAAGGGAATTTAGTACATTAGGTGCTAGTGAAATTTGACATGCAAAGGTAAATTCAACTATACTTGATAATTTATATCTTTGTGATTTCTACGACTGTTATGCCTGCCTAGTTCCTATTAAATCATGTTATTTAGCAATGTTGACCCTAGTAAGTATCACGTCTACCTCTCGTCACTACCTCTTTGAGGTTAGGCGGGATACTCACTGGGTACGTATTTATTTATGTACTCATGCTGCACTTCTGTGCTTAATTGTACAGGTTCTGAGGCTGGTGCATCTGGTTATCAGACCGGAGATCTTAGTTGGATCCGACTTCACGGTAAGCTGCTTCTCCTGACAATCCTCAGCAGCACCATGGAGTTTTCTTTTGCTTATGTCCCGTCTATTTCTTTCAGACAGTGGGATTGTATATTATGTTTTGTATAGTCTGTTAGTATGCACGTAGGACTTGTGACACTAGTTCCTGGCACACACATAGTAGACTCTATATTTTTGGGACTGTATATATTGGTTCATGATCCTTGTGTCTATATTTACTTAAGTTGGTTAATTTACCCGCTTTTACTTAAATGATCTAAGCTTAAAATGTAGTAAGTGCGGGGTCGATATGTCAAATAAGGACAATCTCACTAGTAAACAACTGTTGCCTTGCCTGACTCTGGTGTTGGGCGCCATCAAGACCTGTGTTGGGGTTTTGGGTCGTGACAACATAGTTGCAACAAGTGTTTTAAAAGGCGTGGGCATAAGGCGAGGCGTTTGATATATGCCTCAGCAAGGCGTAAGCCCCGAGGCACGGGGCGTAATCCCTATAGGTATTTAATTTTTAATAATTTATAAAATAATATAATTACAGTAAATATTTATAAACAGATAAAATTACATAAAAATAAAGAAAACTACAAATATGTGGGNTGTGTGGGGGGGGGGAGGGGTGTCTGTGTGCACGCGCACTTCATCCCCATAAAAAACTAGTCAAAACAATTTATTATACGCTACTTAGAAGCTCAAGTAACTTGAGTTGAAAAGAATAAAATTTTCTACACAGAGGAACAAAAAGGATGACTAACCTGCAATTTGAACTTTGAGCTTGTTGTTATGAAGGAGAATGGAGTTCTCTTTATATTTGTTAAAAAAATTGAATATTCGTTGCTTTTGAGAGATATTAGCAGACTAGCGGACAAGATAAAGAATTGGGAAAGACCATGAATTGGGGCTTCAATCAATAAAAAAGGTCTTCACTTTTTAATATATTTCAGTTCCTTTTTAAAATTTTTGAGTAATTACCAAGCTGAATTTTGGGAACTTGGGTATTATATGAAGGATTTATTCAACAAATTATGTTTTAATTTGAAAAATCTAAAAAAAATGCGCCTCAAACGCCCGGGCATACGCCTCGAATGCCGCGAACGCTCGAGCATACGCCCCGAATTGCTGGGCATACGCCTCTTGAGATTTTCGCCCCACACCATCGCCCCAGGGAGTTTTTGGTGCGCCCCGTCCCAGGGCTCGCTCCAAAAATTCCTTTTAAAACACTAGTTGCAACTAGAGAACTACCTTTGGAACTATAGCCTTTCTCTGCAGAATAAAACTCAATTGGCAAGTTCATAGTTGCACCTAAAAATTTCATAGTTGCAACTATGGAGAACCTTTGGGATAAAACTCTGTAAATAGAATGTGAATTTTGGATAGAAGACATAGAGTCTTACGGGAGAAAATCACTCTTTGGTCTGTCTCTTGTCTTTAGTATTTTTTACTAGTTGTCTTTCTTTTAGAAGAATAATATATCTTCATATGTTCTTTGTTCCTAAATTAGTTTTTCCTTACTTCATAATGGAGAATTTTTTTGTTGGGATAGTTGATGAAGCTTGATATATATATATATATATATATATATATGTCATTCTATCTCAGTTTAATACATCCTTGGCTTGAAACTTTCTTTTTATACTTTGTACTGTGCCGTAATAATAGTTTTAATTAATTACAATTATCACTTCTATATATTTTATCTCTAAGTTATTCTTATATTGATTTTGTAATTCTCACGAAGCAAAATTGATATATAATAACCAATGAATAAAATAGTAGAGTGAGAACAATTTTTAATACATTATTATTCCAAATTCATCATCTTACTTGCCTCAGTTTTAATTCTCACGGAGGAATTGTTGTAGGCAATATTATTGATTTTTTTAATAAAAATATTCTCACGAAGTTTTTACTACATCTTAGCACAATTCAAATAAGAAAAATATTTCGATTTAATCGTCACTTATTTTAACTCAATTAATTGCATAACCTCACGGAGTGCTATTAATTGACTACTTCTTAGTGAGCTAAATATAATTGTAGTAGCAATAAGCAATTATTCCTCAGAGAAATACATGTAAAAATTGAGATTTTATTGTAATATATTATCAAGTGAATTCAACGACTCCCAACTCTTTTAAATTATAAATCTTCCAAAAGTTCTTGGTTTTTGTTTAAGTAATTAACAAGCTTTAAACCTCATTCACTTTTCATCAAATTAATTCTCTCAAATAATAGTTGAAATATTAAGAGTCTGTAGCGTAGATGTTCCAATCTCTGGGAGACGATATCATAAACTATACTAGAATTTGACAAAGTGCGAGCAAGAAAATCCTATACACATTGGCCTCGTCAAATTTTTGGCGCCGTATCGAAAATTGGCATACATCTACTTCAGATTAAATATTTTGTTACTAATTTGAGACCTTATTATTGTTATTTATATTTACTAAGTAGTACTATAACTACTACTGTCATGTTAATATTATCGTTTTGTTTTTGTAATGAGCACTTTTAAAAAAAAAGGCATATTAGTACTTCTTCCTATTATTGCTATCATTAGCTTTCCTTCATTATATTTAGTGTAATTATTATTAGTAATATCACCCGTTGTATCGTTTTTTTCATTGCCAGTACTTCGGCGTACTTCCTTTTTTTTTTATTTCAATATAGTTTGCTGTTACATATTATTATTTTTTATCATTGTTTATTATTTTTTTGTAATATTATATTATTACTATTATTAGTACTTCTACAATGTTATTCTTACGGATCACTATTATTCACTAGTACAACTTTTGTTTATAATTAATAATACTATACTATCTCAATTCGTTGTCAGTATTACTAGTGACACTTGTTAGTTTTATTATTTTATATTTTTTTTATTACTAGACTACTTACTAGTATTATTATTTACAATATTGTGGTATTTATTTTTCTTCACTAACTATCTATATTATCTTTGAAATTTACTTTAGTTTAGTTATTAATTACTAGTACTACACTAGAAATTAATATTAATTTTTTTACTTTTAAAATTTTGAGTAGTTTATGACCCGCTCTTCTATAAAAGAATTGGCTAATTACGATCCTGAAATTGAAAGATTTCTTCGATTGCGCAGGAAAGAAAAAATATCGTCTTTTCAAGGAGTAGCTTGTAAAAAAATGGAAAACCAGGAAGCAGAGAACATTAACCCACTTGAGATCCCACCATCAGTCCATGTAGAGGAGCAGTTTGATGAAGTGGCGCCAAGGCTAGCAAACAGAATACTTAGGGATTATGCTACACGTGATCGCTTCAACTGTGAATCTAGTGTCAGGAAGCCCCCAATGGCAGCCAACAACTTTGAAATCAAGACCGGCCTGATTCAAACAATTCAACAATCTTGTATCTTCACTGGTGATACAAGTGAAGATCTACATAGTCATTTAATTAATTTTCTAGAACTTGTGGAAACTGCTAAGTGCAATGGAGTACCTCCTGAAGCTATCAAGTTAAGGCTATTTCCTTTTTCTTTAAAATAAGATGCCAAGATTTGGTTGCGAAGTTTGCCTCAAGGGTCCATTACGACATGGAACCAGATGACTCAGAAGTTTTTAAACAAATATTTTTCCCCTGCTAAAATAACAAAGTTAAGACAAAACATATCTAATTTCTTGCAGACTGACACTGGGTCAGTTTATCAAGCTTGGGAAAGAGTAAAAGCAATGTTAAGAAAATGCCCACACCATGACATTCCTGAACATACAATTGTACATTTTCTATCATGGGTTAAAACCCTCTGTGTAACGGTCCGACCGGTCATTCCGAGAGTTTAGCCCTGTTTTTCCTATTTCTGCTTCATTCTTGTTTGGTTCAGCTCTTTTATGTTGCGTTGGATTGATTGGTTTGGGTTCGGATTGGTTATGGTGAGAAATGAGACACTTAGTCTCTTTGATTGGTGATTTAATTGAAAAAGTCAACTGGAAGTTGACTTGTAGGTAAATGATGTCGGAATATGGTTTTTGGGGCTCGGATAGCTTCATTAAGTGATTTGGGACTTAGGAGTGTGTTCGAAATATCATTCGGAGGTCCGGAGTAGAATTAAGCTTGAATTGGCGAAAATGAATTTTTGGCGATTTCCGATCGGCAGTGGAAAATTAGCTATCGGGTTCAGAATGGAATTCCAAAAGTTGGAGCAGGTCCATATTGTCATTTAGGATGTGTGTGCAAATTTTCAGGTTATTCGGACGTGGTTTGGGTGATTTCGGCACCGTTTGAGGATTTCGAAATTTAAAAATCCTTAGGCTTGAATTTGGATTTGATTTGGTGTTTTGATGTTATTTTTAGCGTTCTGAGGGTTTGACTAGGTTGGTATATTGATATATGACTTGTGGTACTTTTGGTTGAGGCCCGAGGGGCTCGGGATTGATTTCGGATGATTTTGGAAGGTTGGAAGTTGGAAAAAATGTAGCAAATGACTGTTGGTGCAGGCCTTCTGGTGTGACCGCACCTGTAGACGGGGAGCCGCAGGTGCGAAACACCTTGCGCAGATGCGAAAAGAGGAACCTGGCTTGGGAGCGCAGGTGCGGAAGTTGGGTCGCACCTGCGGGGCCGCAGGTGTGTGTTGAGGACCGCAAATGCAAAATTTTGGCTTAAGTGAGAATCCGCACCTGCGAGGAATTTTCCGCAGGTGCGGGCATGGGGTCGCAAGTGCGATATTGCTGGCAGAACCTATATAAGGTTGCATTCGCAAATTTTCACTCATTTCTTCACCATTTATGTTGGATTTTTGAGCTTTGAGCTGAGATTTCAAGGGGGAATCAAGTGTATTCAGTGAGGTAAGCTACATGGACTTTGTATCTTGTGTTTATGACAATTATTCCGTTGTTTAATCATGTTTTAGTGGTAATTTTTGGGAGATTAGGACTTGAGACTTGAGAGTATAAATTGGGGATTTGAAGGGCCACTTGGGGTCTGATTTTGATGTATTTGGTATGCATGAGCTCGTGAGATAGTAAGGATTCTAGTTTTGTGATTTTTATCGGAATCCTAGACATGGGCCCGGAGGTTGGGTTTGGTCAAATTCGGGATTTTTGATGTAAATTGGATATTTGAGTGGGCTTTGTACCTTTAGCATATTTTGATGATATGAATTTGTTTTGAATAGATTCGGAGCGCGTTGAGTCCAAGTCGAGGGGCAAAGGCATCGCGGTGTAGTTTTTCATCCGGTTTGAGGTAAGTAACGAACATAAATCTTGACCTGAGGGTATGAAACCCCAGTATTTCATATTGTTTTGATAAATGAGGTGACACACATGCTAGGTGACGGGCGTGTGGGCGTGAACCGGTAGGGATTGTGACTTGGTCCGTCTCGTGGCGACTATTAAGTCGCGTGTTTGATTTGAAATCATATGATATTCCGTATTTTAGAGATTTGTACTATATTTGGGCTGTATGCCATGTTTGGGGCCTTGTGCCGACCTGTTTGGACCCTCAGGGGTGTTTTAGTACTATTCTCACACTGTTTTAATAGAAAATGTAATCTCACTCTGTGATGACCCAAGGGGTCATTTTTATGAATTTAGACTCCGCTCTATGCTTAATATCCATAAAAAGACTAATTTTAAATACCTCGATTTACGTGCACAATCAGGACGTGAAACCGGAAAGCTTTTATGTGAAAATAAGAGAAATAGTGATTTCTATAATTTAAATTTGATTATAATTGACTTTGGTGAATATTTTGAGTAAACGGACCCGGATCTGTGTTTCGACGATCCCAAGAGGTGCGAAGTAAAATATGGGACTCGGGCGTATGCCCGAAAATGAATCCCGAGGTCCCAAGCCTTAGAAATCAATTTTTGAAAGAAATTGTTTTGCTGAAATATTGATGAAATAAAGAAAAGAATTAATGTTTGAAACCATTGGTATCGGGCCCGTATTTTGGTTCCGGAGTCTGTTACAAATTTGTTATAGCATTTAAAGGTTAACTGTGAAATTTGGTGAAAAATGGAGTTTATTTGACGTGATTCGGACATCCGGTTGAAAAGTTATGAACTTTAAGTGTTCTCGAGAAAAATGATGAGTTTTGAGGTTGAATTCATAGTTTTACATGTTATTTTCATGATTTGATCGCATGAGCAAGTCCATATGATGTTTTTACGCTTGCATGCATGTTTTGTTTAGAGCCCCGAGGGATTGGATGAGTTTCGGATAGGTCACGGGGTGTTTTTGCACTTGTATTTATATTGTCTTTGTTGTTGCTGGTGCACAACTATTTAATGCATTGTGTTCGTACCCTAATGAACGCGAGCACATAGCGTAAAATAGGTGGGGGATCATTTTGTTCTATGCGAACGCACCCCTACAATCGCGAACGCATAAAGTAAACTTCAGGGGGGCCACAATCTGTGCTATGCGAACGCATATCTCCCCCATGCGAACGCACTGTGTAAAATGGACCTGGGGGAGGGGGAGCCCAAACGCACTATGCAAACTCATCCCCTTCAATGCGAACGCATAGGCCACTGCCCATTATCTTATGCGAATGCGGCAGGCCCTATGAGAACGCATAGAAGGCCTGCCCAGCAATATAAATTTTTAAAAACGGGCAGACCTTCTTCTTCTTCTTCTTCATATTTTCGAACCCCACTGCCCTAGGAACAATTTTCTTCATCAAATATCATCCCCACGTCATAGGTAATCAATTCTAAACTTTACTCTTTCAATTCCTTATTGTTTTTCATCACTTTTAAATCAAAAACTAAGAATTTTCATGGTAAAAATTGAGAGTTGGGTAGAATTAGGAAATTTTGTAAAAATTGAATTTTTACCTCGAATTAAGGTCGGATTTTGAAACTAATTTTATATTTAGATTCGTGGGTGAATGTAATTTGGTCCGAACCCCAAGTTTAGACCAAGCAGGCTCGGGGTCGGGTTTTCACTTTTTTTTTGAGAAAACTTAGGAAAAATTATATTTTTCAATAAATTTAGTTCCTTTAGCATTAATTAATGGTATCGAGTTAATTATGATTAGATTCGAGCAAGTTAGATCAAGATTCTAAAAGAAAAGCAGTAATTGAGCAGTGAGTGACCTACAAAATTGAGGTAAGTGTTTGGTCTAACTTTGGCTTGAGGGAATAGGAATCCCCACTTGCTTGCTATGTGAAATGCATATGTGTGGTGGATAGGTGAGGTGACGAGTATCTATGCACCACCAATGGCCTGTTAAACATGATCCCTTCCCCGTTTCCAAGTTAAATTGATTCCTTTCTTAATTGTTCTATGTTCATTATTGTTCCTACAATTACTTGGCCTTCTTCTGTTGTTGTTAAATATTGTTGTGGTTATTTTGGAAGAGTACAGGGTGTTAAATTGGTCCCCTTGTGATATATAGAGGTTGAGAAATTTGGCACTACTTTTGGAAATATATATATATATATATATATATATATATATATATATATATATATATATATATATATATATATATATATATATATATATATATATATTCATGTTGGTTTCATTTGCTTATTTCCATTTGTTGTTGTAAGTGTGTTAAAAGTATTGGCTGTTCTCTTGATTCTATCATGATATATAAAGACTGAGTTGGGTTGACAGTGTTACGGTGGTTACCTATATTCTGGCTAGTCCTACTGTGGGATGATATTGTTTAAAGCTTACGAGCTATACTATTTTCTGTTTGAAATTGTTGAAACAAAAGTGATTGTGATAAGGGGGCTGCGATAAGGGTGGATGATTGATTGTGGTAAGGGTGAATGAATAAATTGTGATAAGGGTGAATAGGTGGGATCGGGTTGCACGCCTCAACAGGACAGTGAAAAATGGGGAATAATGATGCTATACTGATTTTTAAAAATTTAAGGATTTGGAAATTCTTGTTTTACTCTACGGTTTTTCTTATATCTCGTACATGTGATTATTTTAAAGTGAAGTTTGGAAACTTAGAGATTTACTTGAGTATTGGTTATAACTGCGACCTGAAAAAGGAGGCTGAGTTATTTTATTGTTGTTGCAGTATTTATTTATTTTCTTAGATTTCTTTCTTGCTTTATTATTTATGTTGTCACAGGTTATATTGTAAATGCCCCGCCGTAGCCTCGTCACTATTTCATCTAAGTTAGGCTCGACACTTACTCAGTACACGGGGTCGGTTGTACTGATACTGCACTCTTTACTATTTTGTGCAGATCCAGGTACCGGTCAGCAGTAGAGACATTTAAAGTGGCTATTCATTTATTCGGAGACACGAGGTATGTATGCCGACGTTCGCAGATCCTGTGAGTCTTCTCTTATTTTCATAAACGATGTTTTATTATATTCAGAACAATTACATTATTTCTTCCAGCCAAGTATTTGTAGTATTCTTTAGTAGTTTGTGAATTGTGACACCAGATTCTGGGGTAACTTTTGGATTTATCTATATAATTAGTTCGTGGCTCGGTGTAGTTAATTGTTTATTGTTTTATATTGTGAATTATTCATTTAAAGACATTAGATTAAGTGTTAATTTGAAATTATTATCCTGTTTAAATGGTTAATTAAAGGAAATAATTAAGCGAACTCTAACATTGGCTTGCCTAGAAAGTGTGGTGTTAGGCGCCATCACGATCCTTAAGGTTGGGAATTTGGGTCGTGACAAGTTGGTATCAGAGCACTAGGTTGCTTAGGTCTCACAATTCATGAACAAGCTTATTTGAGTCTGAAGGATCGGTACGAAGACGTCTGTACTTATCTTTCTGTCACGACCCAATTTCAGAGTCGTGATGGCGCCTGTCGTGGGACCAGGCCAGCCACCTATCTAAACTAAAATAGAGCCACTCATCAGAGAAATACCATTTTTAACAAGTGTGAAATCAATAATAATAGTAAGTTTGAATTTGAAAACAGATTTATGAGAATCAGGAACCCATAATCCTACAAAAACCTGGATCCAGTGTCACACAGCCATGAGCTGCTAATATATAATACAACCCGAAAAGAAATGACTAACATAGTCTGAAAATAAATATGGCAGGAAGAAAAGAAAGAGATGACGAGATCACGGTCGCCAACTGCTACCTCGTCAACTCTGATGAAACTGCTGCTACTCACTGACCAGAGTTGAATCCTGATGTACCTAGATCTGCACACAAGGTGCAGAGGGTAACGTGAGTACACCAACTCAATAGTAACGAAAACAAACTACGGGTTGAGAGGTAGTGACAGACTAAACTTCCGATAATTCGAACAATAGTATATAACTTGGAAATGACAGTATTATATCAGAAAATAAACAAGATGCATCAATTTGTGTCCGTAGCCCCACATATCAGCATGAATTCATATGAAATCAAGAATGGTGTGTACTCAGTAAACAAACTCTCAGAAGGTAGTCCACTCAGTACTAGAATACGGCCTTCCGGCCCAGGGAAAGTCCATCCCGGATATTACCTAAATACAAGTGACACAGTCACCTAGTACTGAGGAAAAAGGCCGATCCACCCCCCCGGAGAAGATCCATCTCCGGAACATAAGCCCTACGGAGAAGGTCCATCTCCGGAACATAATACTCGGACAAGATCCATGTCCAGGGAAGATCTATCCCTCAATATCTGTGCGCTCACTGGGGGTGTAAAGACTCCAGAGGGGATCCTATAAGCCGAAGCGCTATATCAAGCCAACGATGTCATGATTCCAGGGTCGCTGCGGTGTGCAGTCCGACCTCATAACTGTCTCAAAACCAGGCTTCAAGCCTCACTCAGTCAGTACCTTCCAGTCTCACTCACAATGCTCTAACATATGAAAATCAGCCCAAACCAATGATAATATAGAATAAATTAGAAACTTACGAGACTGAGGCATGAAACATATACTATAACAGAACTGAGTACATGAAAACAATAATCATAAAGAGACAACAATAATTGATCGTTCCGGTCTGAACATATCGGCATGAAGCCTTAACATTTATACTTAACATGATTTCTATTGCGTTCAAGGTAATTGCCACCTTCACAGTACAAATATCAACCTGAGATAACCATTAGACAGTGCCATGGGATGAGCCAGGCTACAAATATTCGGTGTACGCCCCCATGTCCGTAAATTGGCAAATGCGTCACCTTAATTAACATCAAATATCAAATAGTTTGGGGGTTTCAGACCCTCAGTTCCAAGTTTGGAAGCGTTACTTACCTCAAAACCGGCTAATATACTACTCCGCAGTTCCCTTTCCTTTAATTCGACCTTCGAGTGCTCCAAATCTACCAATCAGAAGTATATCATCATAATATGCTAAGGAACTAATCCCAAACGAAATTTATCAAAAATACTCAAAAATCCAGAATTTGGTCAAACCCGTCCCCCGGGCTCACATCTCGGAACTCGATAAAATTTACACAACAATAAACCTCGTCCTCCCAAGAATCTATACATACCAGGAACACTGAATTCGGAGTCCAAATGACCCCTTAAATCCCATATTAAAGCCTCTTAATCCCAAGCCCTAATTACCCAATTTGTACTGATTTTTCCCTAATTTTCCACCATAAATACGACCTTTAATCACATATAAACGAGTTTAGAGTCCAAAAATCTTACCTCAATGAAGAACTATCGAATCCTCTCTTCAAAAACCCTTCAAAAGCTTCAAACCCGGATGAAATATTAAGAAAGATGGCTAAAATTCATGAAGGCACGCTTTTATACTTTCTGCCCAGTGGTTCCGCACCTGCAACCCTTTACTCGCACCTGCGAAAAATCCCAAGGACCTGAACTTTGGTACCTGCGGTCGACTTCCCGCACCTGTGGCCTCGCAGATGCGGCTATTACCTCGCACCTGTGGGAACTCCTTACTCAGCCCAAACTTTAGCACCTGCGGAGCCATGTCCGCTCCTGCGGGATGGAACCTGCGGCTCCCCTTCCGCAGGTGCGAAAACACCAGTAACAACAACATCAACAATAGCAAAAACCATTCCAACTCCCCGTTAACCACTCGAAACCATCCCGAGCCCCTCGGAACCCCAATCAAACATACCAACGCACCATATATGATCATTATAACTTAGTCGAGCCTTCGAAACATTAACCACAACATCAAAACTCCAAAAACACATTGAATTCAAGCCTATGAACTTTGAATTTTCTAAATTCCACCAACGATGCCGAAACTACCCAAAACAACTCCGATTGACCTAAAATTTTGTAGACATATCCAAAATGACATTACGAACCTGTTCCAACTGTTGGAATTCCATTCCAACCCCGATAGCCTATTTTCCATAGCCAACCGGAAATCGCCAAACACTAACTTTCGCCAATTCAAGCCTAATTCTACACCGGACATCACAAAAATATTTCGAACACACTCCTAAGTCCCAAATTACATAACAAAGCTATCCGAGCCATAAAATTTGCATCCCGAGGTCGTTTCCCAATAAGTCAACTTCCTGTTGACTTTTCCAACTCTAGGGCTACTTTTAGAGACTAAGTGTCTCAATTCCTCCTATAACCACTCCAAACCCGGAATAACCAACTCTAACACATCATGAACAGTCCAACTAAGCTACAATAAGGCAGAAACAATGAAAATAATGCATGTTCTACATAACGACCGACCGACTCGTTATATTCTCCCCTTCTTAAACAAACGTTCGTCCTCGAACGGGTCTAGAAACATACCTGGAGTCTCAAACAAGTGAAGATACCTGATCCGCATCTCCCGCTCGGTCTCCCAAGTAGCCTCTTCCATTGGCTGACCTTTCCACCACTACTTCACTGAAGCTATCTCCTTTGACCTCAACTTTCTGGCCTCGCGAGCCAAAATAACCACTGGCTCCACCTCATAAGACATATCATTCTCGAGCTGAACTGTGCTGAAGTCTAACACATGAGACGGGTCACCAACATATTTTCTGAGCATCGACACATGAAATACCGGATGAACACTCGATAGAATGGGTGGAAGGCAAGTCTATAAGCCACCTCTCCAACCTTCTGAAGCACCTCAAAAGGACCAATAAACCGCAGACTTAGTTTTCCTCTCTTTCCGAACCTCATAACACCCTTCATGGGTGATACCTTCAACAGTACCTTATCACCTTCCATAAAAGACACATCCCGAACCTTCCGGTCCGCATAACTTTTCTATCTAGACTGCGCCGTGCGAGTTCGCTCTTGAATCAACTTCACCTTATCCAACGCATCCTGAATCAAATCCGTGCCCAATAACTTAGCCTCACCAGGATCGAACCAACCAACCGGAGATCTACACCTCCTACCATATAAAGCCTCATACGGGGCCATCTGAATACTGGACTGGTGGCTGTTATTATATGCAAACTCCGCTAGTGGCAGGAACCGATCCCATGAACCACCAAAATCAATCACACAAGCCCGTAACATGTCCTCCAAAATCTGAATAGTCCGTTCCGACTACCTGTTGGTCTGCGGGTGAAATGCAGTGCTCAACTCTACATCAGTACCCATGTCTCTCTACACGGCCCTAAAAAACTGAGATGTGAACTGAGTACCTCTGTCAAAAATAATAGAAAGCGGAACTCCATGCAATCGGATAATATCCTTAATGTAAATATCAGCTAACCGCTCTGAAGTATCAGAAGTGCTGACAGGAATGAAGTGCGCGGACTTGGTCAATCCATCTACAATGACCCAAACAACATCAAAACCCTTCGAAGTTCGTGGAAGCCCAACTACAAAGTCCATGGTAATCCACTCCCACTTCCACTCCGGAATATCTAACCTCTGAAGTAATTCACCTGGTCTCTGGTGCTCATACTTGACCTGCTGGCAGTTGAGACACCGTGCTACATACTCAACAATATCTCTCTTCATCCGCCTCCACCAATACTGTTGTCTCAGATCCTGGTACATCTTCGCGGCACCCGGATGAATAGAATACCATGAACTGTGAGCCTCTGCTAATATCAACTCTCGAATACCATCCACATTGGGCTCGCAAATACGGCCCTGCATCCTTATAACTCCGTCATCACCAATAGTCACATCCCGGGCATCACCCCGACGAACTCTATCCTGAAGAACTAACAAGTGGCGATCATAATACTGTCGTGCCTTAATCTGATCAAATAAAGAAGACCGGGAAGACATGCTAGCTACCACTCGTGGAGGCTCTGACAAATCCAATCTCACAAGCTGCCCTGCTAGGGCCTGAACATCACGCGCTAAGGGTCGCTCTGCTGCTAAAATATAGGCCAAACTCCCCAAACTCCCTGCTCGGTGAATCAGGGCATCGGCCACTACATTGGCCTTCCCCGGATGATATAGGAAGGTGAGGTCATAATCCTTAAGAATATCCAATCATCTTCTCTGACGAAGATTCAAATCCTTCTGCTTCAGCAGATACTGCAAGCTACGATGGGCAGTAAAACTCTCACACTGTACCCCATACAAATAATGACGCCAAATCTTCAAAGCATGAACAATGGCAGCTAGCTCAAGATCATACACTGGATAATTCTTCTTGTGCACCTTCAACTATCTGGACGCGTAGGCAATCACCTTACTGTCCTACATCAAAACAGCTCCCAATCCAACTTTAGAAGCATCACAATAGACTGTGTAAGAACCCGAACCCGTAGGCAATACCAATACAGAAGCTATAGTCGATGCTGATTTGAGCTTCTGAAAGATCTCCTCGCACTCATCGGACCATCTGAATGGAGCACCCTTCTTGGTCAATATGGTCAAAGGTGAAGCAATAGAAGAAAATACCTCCACAAAGCGACGGTAATAACCCGCCAAACCCAGGAAACTCCTAATCTCCGTAGCTGAGGACGGTCTGGGCCAACTCTGCTCCGCCTCTATCTTCTTCGGGTCCACCTGAATACCCTCACTAGACACCATGTGACCCAAGAAAGCTACCGAACCAAGCTAAAACTCACATTTGGAGAACTTTGCATAAAGATTCTCCTCCCTCAATCTTTGCAACACAACCCTCAAATGCTGAGCTTGCTCCTCCTGGCTATGAGAGTACACCAGGATGTCATCAATGAACACAATAACGAATGAATCAAGGTAGGGCTGAAACACGTTGTTCATCAAATGGATGAACGCGGCTAGGGCATTGGCCAGCCTAAAAGACATAATCAGAAACTCATAGTGGCCATATCTGGTCCTAAAAGCAGTCTTCGGATTATCAGAATCTCGAATCTTTAGCTGATGGTATCCAGACCTCAAGTCGATCATGGAGAACACCCTATCTCCCTGAAGATGATCAAACAAGTCATCAATACGGGTCAAAGGATACCAGTTCTTCACCGTTACCTTGTTCAGCTGCCTATAGTCAATGCACATACGCATGGAACCATCTTTCTTCTTCACGAACAACATTGGTGCACCCCAAGGCGACATACTAGGCCGAATGAACCCCTTATCTAGGAGTTCCTGAAGTTTTTCCTTCAACTCCTTCAACTTTGCTGGGGCCATGCGGTAAGGGGGAGTAGAGATAGACTGGGTATCTGGCAATAACTCAATACCAAAATCAATGTCCCTGTCAGGTGGCATGGCTGGAAAATTTGTTGGGAAAACGCCCGGGAATTCCCGGACCATAGGAACAGAATCAACGGAAGGAGTCTCACTACTAACATCCCTCACAAAGGCCAGATAAGACTCATACCCCTTCCCAATCATACGCTGAGCCTTCAGAAAGGAAATCACCCTGCTAGGCACATACTCCACTGAACCTCTCCACTCAATCCTCGGCAATCCCGACATAGCTAAGGTTACGGTCTTGGCGTGACAGTCAAGAACTGCATGGCATGGAGATAGCCAATCCATGCCCAAAATCACATCAAAGTCAACCATGCTAAGCAATAATAGATCTGCTTGGGTCTCCCGACCCCCAATAGATATAATACAAGACCAGTACACCCGGTCTACAACAACAGTATCCCCCACCAAAGTCGACACATGAACAACTAAAAACAAAGACTCACGGGGTGTATCCAAGAAATGTGCAAAGTATGAAGAAATATATGAATACGTAGAACCAGGATCATATAATACCGAAGCATCCCATTGGCAGACTGAGATAATACCTGTAATCACTGCATCTGAAGCTATGGCATCTAGTCTGCCCGGAAGTGCATAGAAACGGGCCTGTCCTCCCCCTGACCGACTTCCCCCTCTGGAGCGGCCTCTGACTGACTGACCTTCACCCCTGGCTGCCTGAGCGGGTGGTATAGAAACTGGTGCTGAAGCTGGAGGCTAGCTTCTATGCTAAAATGAACAATCAGAAAGGCGGGAACAATACCTCTTGATGTGACCCGGATCCCCACACTCTAAGCAACCTCTCTCAGAAAATGATGGTGGGGACTGAAGGGAACCCCTGGAACCAGAGTAGCTGCTAGAAGAACCATGTGCTGAGGAATCCTGAACTGATGGTGGACGGGATCAGCTCTGGGTTGGAAGTGCACTAAATGAGGAATGGTCCGGATGAGAGCTACGCAGACCGTGTCCTGATGAAGCACCACCGTAAACTGGACGAGCTGGCTGAGGAGGCCTGAATGGTATGCCTTTGCTGTGTTGAGACGGACCTCCTCAATGAACACCACTATAACTACCAGAACCTCGAGGCCACTTGGCCTCTCTCTCAACACGCTCCTGGCGGCGCACTGACTCAATCTCCCTAGCTATGTCAACTACCTCCTCAAAAGAAGCACCGCACTGCTCAGAAAAATCCGTAGCTGATAAGTGAGACCATCAAAAAATCTCCGAATCCTCTCTCTATCTATGGGAACTAGCCAGATGGCATGACGGGCTAACTCAGATAACCTCATCTCATACTGCGTCACGGTCTTGTCTCCCAGACGCAACTGCTCAAACTCTCTACGCAGCTCCTCTCTGCGACACTGTGGTATATACTTCTCCAGAAAGAGAATAGAGAACTGGTTCCATGTAAGGGGCGCTGCATCAGCGGGTCTAGGCCTGTCATAGGCCACCCACCAAGCAAGTGCAACTCCTGAAAACTGGAATGTAGTGAATGGACGCCCCACTGGCCTCTAATATCCCTGCTGTACATAGTATCCTCTGACACTTGTCCAAGAAGGCATGGGCATCCTCGCCCTATGTACCACTAAAAGTGGGAGGCTAGAGTCTACTGAACCTCTCCAACCTACGTTGCTCATCATCAACTAAAGTTGGGACCACATAATCCTGTACCGGAGCAATCTGCTGCACTGGGGCTGTCCCAGGTGTCTGAAGTCCCTGTGTGACCTGCTTAGGTGTCCGGGCAGCTGGAGTTTGGATGCCTCCCCCGACCTGAGAAGTAGTAGCAGTAGTGGACATAGCGACGACCTGTGCCAAGCTGGTGCACACCGTCAAAATCTAGGCTAGGGTCTCCTGAAGACTCGGAATCACAATGGGCACTGCTGGTGCTTGAGTCTGCCCCCCTGGAATCTCAGCTGCGGGGACCTGATCTTGGGAAATGGGAGGGTCCACAGGTGTTGCCCCGACTGCTGTGCGGGCTGTACCCCTCCCTCTGCCATGTCTCGACCACGGCCTCGACCTCGGGTTGGTCCTGCTGGTGAGACCCATTTAACCTATAGCTCTAATACCAACTTGTCACAACCCAATTTCAAAGTCATGATGGCGCCTGTTGTGGGACCAGTCCAGCCACCTATCTAAACTAAACTAGAGCCACTCATCAGAGAAATACCATTTTTAACAAGTCTGAAATCAATAATTATAGTAAGTTTGAATTTGAAAACAGATTTATGAGAATCAGGAACCCATAATCCTACAAAAACCCGGATCCAGTGTCACACAGTCATGAGCTGCTAATACATAATACAACCCGAAAAGAAATGACTAACATAGTCTGAAAATAAATACGACAGGTAGAAAAGAAAGAGATGACGAGATCACGGTCGCCAGCTTCTACCTCGTCAACTCTAATGAAACTGCTGCTACTCACTGACCAGAGCTAAATCCCGATGTACCTGGATCTGCACACAAGGTGCAGGGGGTAACGTGAGTACACCAAAGCAGTAGTAACGAAACCAAACTACGGGCTGAGAGGTAGTGACAGACTAAAACTCTGATAATTCGAACAACAGTATATAACTTGGAAATGACAATATTATATTAGAAAATAAACAAGATGCATCAGTTTGTGTCCGTAGCCCTGCATATCAGCATGCATTCATATGAAATCAAGAATGGTGTGTACTCAGTAAACAAACTCTCAGAAGGTAGTCCACTCAGTACTAGAATACGGCCTTCCGGCCCAAGGAAATTCCATCCCGGATATTACCTAAATACAAGTGACACAGTCACCTAGTACTGAGGAAAAAGGCCGATCTAGCCCCACGGAGAAGATCCATCTCCGGAACATAATACTCGGAAAAAGATCCATGTCCAGGGAAGATCTATCCCTCAATATCTGTGCGCTCACTGGGGGTGTAAAGACTCCAGAGGGGCTCCTATAAGCTCTAGCGCTCTATCAAGCCAACGAAGGCATGATTGCAGGGTCGCTGCGGTGTGCAGTCCGACCTCATAACTTTCTCAAAACCAGGATTCAAGCCTCACTCAGTCAGTACCTTCCAATGATAATATATAATAAACTAGCAACTTACGAGACCGAGGCATGAAACATATACTATAACAAGTCTGAGTACATGAAAACAATAATCATAAATAGAGACAACAATAATTGACCGTTCCGGTCTGAACATATCGGCGTGAAGCCTTAACATTTATACTTAGCATGATTTCTATTGCGTTCAAGGTAATTTCCACCTTCACAGTACGAATATCAACTTGAGATAACCATTAGACAGTGCAATGGGATGAGCCAGGCTACAATATTCGGTGTACGCCCGCATGCCCGCCACTTGGCAAATACGTCGCCTTAATTAACATCAAATATCAAATAGTTTGGGGTTTCGGACCCTCAGTTCCAAGTTTGGAAGCGTCAATTATCTCAAAACCGGCTAATATACTACTCCGCAGTGCCCTTGCCTCTAAATTCGGCCTTCGAGTGCTCCAAATCTACCAACAACCAGAAGTATATCATCATAATATGCTAAGGAACTAATCCCAATCGAAATTTATCAAAAATACTCAAAAATCCAGAGTTTGGTCAAACCCGTCCCCCAAGCCCACGTCTCGGAACTTGATAAAATTTACACCACAAGAAACCTCGTCCTCCCAGGAGTCTATACATACCAAGGACACTGAATTCGGAGTCCAAATGAACCCTCAAATCCCCATTTTAAATCCTCTTAATCCTAAGCCCTAATTATCCAAATAATGATTAGATTCTTCTATTCTCTCGCAGATGGAGAGAACACGTGCTTCTTCTTCTGCTGAATAGCATTCCGGTCCTCCAGCAGTAGCAGCTCCTACTAGGGGCAGAGTCCTAGGCCACGCTAGAGGCCGAGGCAGGGGCAGAACTCAGACCATTGCCCAAGAAGCAGCCCCAGCTGCGGAACCCCAAATTGAGATTAATGAGGGGGTTCCAGCTCAGACTGTTCCAGCGGGACTAGCTCAGGTCCCCGAAGGGTTTATTGCTACCCCGGTTCTTCAAGATTCTTTGGTCCGTTTAGTGGGCTTGATGGAGAGTGTGGCCCAGAAGGGCACATTCCCTGTTGCAGCAGCCATATCTCAGGCTGGAGGAGGGGTCTAGAATCCTGCTACCCACACTTCAGTTTAGACTACTCCTCAGGTTCAGACCCCGATAGCCAATCCCTTTGGGGTAATTCACCTAGTTGTAGCAGTGCCACCCGTTAATGGGGAATCTATGTCTACCAATGCTTTGTGGAGACTTGACAGGTTCATTAAGTTATTCCCTGTCCATTTCAGTGGTGCTACTTCAAAGGATCGTCAGGAATATCTGGACAATTGTCATGAGGTTCTGCGTAATATGGGTATTTTGAAGACCAATGGGGTCGATTTTGCTGCTCTTCAGATGACTGGTTCCTCCAAGAAATGGTGGAGGGATTTTTTGTTGACCATGCCAGTTGGATCACCTGCTCTAACTTGGGATCAGTTCTCTCATATCTTTTTGGAAAAGTTCTTGCTTGTTACTACCCGAGAGGAGAAGCGTCGTCAGTTTGAGCGACTTTAGCAGGGCAGCATGACTGTGACCCAGTATGAGACTCGTTTTGTGGATTTGGCTAGGCATGCCATTCTCTTATTGCCCACATAGAGAGAGAGAGAGAGAGAGAGAGAGAGAGAGTCAGACGGTTTATTGATGGCCTTGCTCAGCCCATCGGTTTGCAGATGGCCAAGGAGACAGGGACCGAGATTTCTTTATAGGATGCAGCTAATATAGCTAGGAGGGTTGAGTCAGTTCTTGGGATGGGAGGTCAGGGGTCAGACAAGAGACCTCGCCATTCCGGTGGTTTTAGTGGTGCCTCGTCTGGAGGCGGGACTTCATTTAACAGAGGCCATTCTTCCAGGCCATTTCATTCAGCATTACAGGCTTCACATGGTACTTCGGTTGGTTGTGGTTCTTATTTTCCTCCTTCTTCTCAGCCAGTTTATAGCGCTCCTTCAGATCCTATTAGAGCACCTCCTCTGCAGAATGTTCCGCGTGGTCAGCTGATTCGTCCGGGTCAACATAATCTTCTGCAGGGATGTTTCGAGTCTGGTGAATATGGGCATGTCCGGAGGACTTGTTCGAATTACGCGGGTAATCAGTTTCAACATCATGGTTCTCGTGCTATAGTTCCAACACCAGCTCCAGTACCACCTGCCCAGCTAGCAAGGGGTAGGGGTCAGGTAGTTAGAGGTAGAGGCCAGAATTTTAGAGGTGGAAGATAGATTCCTAGAGGTGGAGACCCAGCCTGTTGATATACTTTCTATGGTATGGCTGAGGTCGTTACATTAAATGATGTCATTACAAGAAAAATCTCTAATTATTATAGAGTGATGATTTTCCTGAACGTAATTCGGTTATGCGTATCTAATAAATTTCTTCTAATATGCTCCACTCTCGGGTGAGCTTTGTAACTCTAAAAAAAAATCTAATTCTGTTAATGCTGGTATTGAGAAATTCTATGGGGATAGCTATGTCCATCATTACGTGTTGCAATTTTTTTTAACAGAAAAATATTTAAAAGAAGGAAATGGAATGTTTCGATTGGCACGATACACATGTTACTGGTGATTCAGAGTCGAGGATGAGATCCTCGCATTTTAATGTGATTTGATATGTTTAAACCGGGCTACGGGCCGCAGTGGAATTTATGTAAGGATGATATCCTTGTGATGGAAATTCTTGTGTGTAAATTCTCCCCTGAGAATTAAAATTTTACTATAGTACTGGTAAGGAGTCATGCCTGTTAGGCTTATTCAACAATTTATGTATAAATAATGATAATAATCGTAGTAATAAATGGATGAATAATAATAAAAGTAATACTAATAATAAGTAAATAAATAAATAAATCAATTAATTATCTGTGCATAATTTGCCAAATTTGTGCTATTATTATTGAGCCTTAACCTACAAGGTAGGTGCCCGCCCATGTGGCGTTAAATGAGACACGTTAATTCGGGTATATAATTATGAGGTCTTCATGAATCGGATCTCGTTATCAGTATTGTGAATGGTAAAAAGGGGATTATTGTTACGTGAAGTTATTGGGTGATTCTGTAATTGATTATGAACAACTAAGATCATATTGAGCCGAAAGGGTGTTCCATTCAAATGGTCAGACGAGTGTGGGTTGAACTTTCAGAAGCTCAAGATTGCTTTGGCTATGGCGCCAGCGTTGGTGTCGCCCACCGGTTCAGGATCTTAATTGGAGATATGGGAGATGGTTAGAGTTATTGAAAGATTATGGTGTCACTATATTATATCACCCAGGGAAGGCCAACGTGGTGGCCGATGCATTGGGTAGAGAGCCGGTGAGTATGGGCAGCCTTGCGTACATTCCAGTTGGTGAGAGACCGTTAGCTTCAGAAATTTAGACGTTGGCTAATCAGTTCTTGAGGTTGGATATTTCGCCCAACAGTATTCTAGCTTTGTAACGACCCAGTCAGTCATTTTAAGAATTAGCGCCCCGATCCCCTTTTAACCACTTCTCCCATGTCTATTTATGTTATTTGAACTTGTCGGAGCATTGAGTGATGAAATCCAGGGTGATTTCTGACACATAGTCCATAAATGTGGAATTTAGCTTTAGAAATCTGGCCGTAGCTAGAGCTGTGTGAAGATGGATCCGGAATGGAATTCCGTCGACTCTATTAGCTCCGTTGGGTGATATCGGGGTTATAAGCGTGTTCGGGATGTGTTTTCGAGGTCGGTTGTGGATTTAGGCTTGAATTGACGAAAGTTAGAATTTCGGCGATTTCAACCGATAGGTGAAATTTTGATATCGTACTCGGAATGGAATTTCGAAAGTGACAGCAGGTCTGTAATGTCATTTGTTGACCTGTGTGCAAAATTTGAGGTCATTCGGATGAGTTTTGACGTGTTTCGGCATCAGATGTGGATTCTAGAAATTTCATGAGTTCTTAGGCTTGAATCTATATTGATGATTTTGATGTTATTTGGTGTGTTTTTAAGGCTCGACCAAGTTTGAACAAGGTATTAGGGTCAGTTGGTAGGTTTGGTTGAGGTCTCGGTGGCCTCGGGGTTGTTTCGGATGCCCAACAGGTGAGTTTGGGACTTTGAGAGCAGCTGAAGCATTCTGGTTCTGGTATCTCGCACCTGCGATGGTATTTTCGCAGGTACGGACACGCAGGTGCGAAGGGGGTGCATGCAGGTGCGAACGTAGCTTAGGCCGGCCCGACTCGTAGGCGCGGAAGAGTATCCGCAGGTGCAGAGCCGCACCTCCGACCCAGCCACCGCAGGTGCGAACCTGGGTCGTTTAATGAGTTTCCACACCTGCGATTGTGTTTCCGCAGGTGCGGCACCGCAGGTGCGATCCGAGTGTCGCATGTGCGAAACATCTGGGCTGGTTATACCAAAAATCCGAGGGTTTGAAATTCATAATTCCAAAATCAATTGTAAGCTCGGAACTTGGCAACTTTCAGTGGGATTTGAAGAGGAGAATCATAGGTAACGTTTTCTAACCTTAATCCATTTGTATATCAATAATCTCTATCAATTTCCTCAATCTAATCAATGAAATTAGATGAAAAACCATGAAATTGGGATAAAATTTCCCCAAGTAGAAATCTGAGGATTTAGGGAGATTTAGATGTCAGATTTTGCTGATTCTTGTTTGAGTGGGTTCATGAGCGAATGGGTGTTTCGGAAATATAAATTTTACCCGATTCCAAGACGTGGGCCTAGGGGACTTTTTGGGCGAATTTCCTAATTTTGCATATTAGCTTAAAAATAATTAGCTATTTTGTTCCCTTGAAGTGATATTTACACCATGCAATCGATTTGAATAGATTTAGGCCACCCGAAGTTAGATACTCGTGGAAAGAGCGTGGTCTTGAGTTGATTAGCGCAGTCAAAATAAGTGGCTTGCCTAATTCTGTGTTGGGGACTTCCCCCTAGGTATTTTTATACTGATTTGGTTACTTGGACTCCGTGTACGTGAGGTGACGAGTGCGTACACGGTTCATTGTTGCTAATATCCTATTTTTACTTCCATGAAATCACTTATTTTCATCCCTATATTACTGTTTCCTGTCTTAACTGAGTAGTTAGCTTAAGAGTAAGCATGCCTACCTGTCCTTACTTGATTTCCTCTTATTTGCTACTAGTTGCACCATGCTTAGGTAGCTTTAATCTATTCTTGCATGTTGTTTTCCTGGACTGTTTAATTAAATCGTATCCGACATACTTCTGCCTTGCATATTTAAATTGGGACTACGGACTGAGATCCGGGAGCTTTCCCCCTGTACTGCATTTCATATTTAAATTGGGACTACGGACCGAGATCCGTGAGCTTTCCCCTGTACTGAAACGCATATTTAAATTGGGACTATGGACGGAGATCCGGGAGCTTTCCTCCTATACTGTATAACATATTTAAATTGGGACTACGAACTGAGATCCGGGAGCTTTCCCCGTGTACTGCATTGCATATTTACTGTTGAGATATATGTTATGTTGATTCGAGGGCTCTCTTTCTGTTATTAATTCTTCCAGTTTCCATTAATCCTGTTTATCATTGCTTATCTATATTTCACTGTTTTAAATTGTATATTGACTTGCTTTAAAAAAAACTCAGTAGGGCCTCAACCTGACCTCGTCACTACTTGACTGAGGTTAGGCTTGACACTTACAGAGTACCGAATGTGGAGTACTCATGCCCTTTCCTGCGCATGTTTTCCCCATGTGCAGATTCAGGTACCAGCACCCAGTATCGTGGCTAGGAGTCATTCTAGCAGCTGCCAAGAGACCGCGAGGTAATTCTGTCGCGTCCGCAGGATCCCATGAGCCCCCTTCTACTCTAGTATAGGGCATAGAAGACTTATGTTTTTTTCCACTGTTTCATTGTATAGAGCTACATTTAGTACAGAGCTTGTGACTATAGTGACATTCCGGGTTTTGGGAAGTGAAAGTGTATATGCTGAGCAACTATGTTATATCTACTTGAGTTCTTTTCTATCTTTATTTTATTGATTCTATCATTTTCCGCAAATTTTAGGCTTACCTAGTCATAGAGACTAGGTGCTGTCACGATACCTTTCGGAGGGCAAAATGGGTCGTGACAAGCTTGTGCAGTCGCTTGGTCTTCTCTAATTGACCGTATCCGGGAGTGTCAGGATGATGACCCACATTTGGCGGTCCTTAGTTACACAGTTCGACACGGTGATGCCAAGCAGGTTTACAGTTGGAGATGATGGTGTTTTGAGGATGCATAGTCGTTTATGTGTGCCTAATGTTGATGGACTTCGTGAGTTGATCCTTGAGGAGGCTCACAGTTCTAAGTATTCTATTCACCCAGGGGCAGCTAAAATGTACCAAGATTTGAGGCAGCATTATTGGTGGAGAAGGATGAAAAAGGACATTGCGGCATTGTCAGCAGGTAAAGTATGATCATCAGAGACCCGGTGGTTTGATTCAGCAGATAGATATTCATGAGTGGAAGTGGGAGCGTATCACTATGGACTTCGTTGTTGGGCTCCCACGGACTTAGAGGAAATTTGATGCGGTTTGGGTTATTGTGGATAGGCTGACTAAATCAGCACATTTCATTCCTGTGGCAAGTACTTATACTTCAGAGCGGTTGGCTGAGTTATATATTCGGGAGATAGTTCGCCTTCATGGTGTGCCCGTGTCTATCATTTCTGATCGGGGTATGCAGTTTACTCACACTTTTGGAGGGCAGTTCAGCGTGAGTTGGGTACCCGAGTGGAGTTGAGTACAACATTTCACCCTCAGACTGACGGGCAGTCCGAGCGTACCATTAAGATATTAGAGAATATGCTCTGCGCTTGTGTTATTGACTTTGGAGGTTCGTGGGATCAGTACTTGCCATTAGCGGAGTTTGCTTATAATAATAGTTATCAGCCGAGCATTCAGATGGCTCCTTATGAGGCGTTATATGGTAGACGGTGCAGATCACCAGTTGGATGGTTTGAGCTGGGAGAGGCTCGATTGTTGGGTACAGACTTAGTTCAGGAGGCCTTAGATAAGGTCAAGATTATTCAGGAGAGACTTCGTGCAGCTCAGTCTAGGCAAAAGAGTTATGCCGATCGTAAGGTTCGTGATGTGGCATTCATGGTTAGAGAGAGAGTATTGCTGCGTGTGTCGCCCATGAAGGGTTTTATGAGATTTGGGAAGAAGGGTAAGTTGAGCCCTAGGTATATCGGGCGATTTGAGATTCTTGATAGAGTGGGGGAGGTAGCTTATAGACTTGCATTTCTTGCAGGGTTATCCTCAGTTCATCCGGTATTCCATGTATCTATGCTCCGGAAATATCATGGTGAACCGTCCCACGTGTTAGATTTCAGCTCTGTCCAATTGGACAAAGACTTGACTTATGAGAATGAGCCGGTAGCCATTTTAGACCAGAAAGTTCGCCAGTTGATATCTAAGAATTATCCTCCAGTTCGAGTGCAGTGGCGAGGCCAGCTCGTTGAGGCAGCTACTTGGTAGTCTGAGTCGGACATGCAGAGTAGATATCCATAATTGTTCGCCAATTCAGGTAATTTTCTATGTCCGTTCGAGGACGAACATTTGTTTTAGAGGTTATGATGACCCAAAGGGTCTTTTTATGAATTTAGACTCCGCTCTATGCTTAATAGCCATTAAAAGTAAATACCTCGATTTGCATGCACAATCCAGGCGTAAAACCGGAAAGCTTTTATGTGAAAATATGAGAAATAGTGATTTCTAGAATTTAAATTTGATTATAGTTGACTTTGGTCAACATTATGAGTAAACGGATACGGATCTGTGTTCCGACGATTCCGGGAGGTCTGTAGTAAAATATGGGACTCGGGCGTATGCCCGAAAATGAATTCCGAGGTCCCAAGCCTTAGAAATCAATTTTTGAAAAAAATTGTTTTGTTGAAATATTAATGAAATAGAGAAAAGAATTAATGTTTGAAACCACTGGTATCGGGCCTGTATTTTGGTTCCAGAGCCCTATATAGATTTGTTATAGTATTTAAATGTTAACTGTGAAATTTGGTGAAAAACGGAGTTTATTTGACGTGATTCGGACATCCGGTTGAAAAGTTATGAACTTTAAGTGTTCTTGAGGAAAATGATGAGTTTTGAGATTGAATTCATAGTTTTACATGTTATTTTCATGATTTGATCGTACGAGCAAGTCCGTATGATGTTTTTAGACTTGCATTCATATTTTGTTTAGAGTCCCGAGGGCTCGGGTGAGTTTCAGATAGGCCACAGGATGTTTTTGCACTTGTATTTCTGTTGTCTTTGTTGTTACTGGTGCAAAACTATTTAATGCATTGCGTTCGCACCCCTATGAATGCGAACACATAGAGTAAAATAGGCGAGGGGTCATTTTGTTCTATGCGAACGCATCCCTCACGAATGCATAGAGTAAACTTCAGGGGGGCCACCATCTGTGCTATGCGAACTCATAGCTCCCCCATGCGAAAACACAGTGTAAAATCGGCCTGGGGGAGGGGGAGCCCAAAAGCACTATGCGAACGCATAGGCCACTGCCCATTACCCTATGCGAACGCATAAAAGGCCTGCCCAACAATATAAATACCTTTTTAAAACCGGGCAGACCTTCTTCTTCTTCTTCTTTATATTTTCGAACCACACAGCCCTAGGAATGATTTTCTTCATCAAATATCATCCCCAAGTCATAGGTAATCAATTCTAAACTTCACTCTTTCAATTCCTTATTGTTTTTCATCACTTTTAAATTAAAAACTAAGAATTTTCATGGTAAAAGTGAGGGTTTGGGTAGAATTAAGGAATTTTTTTAAAATCGAATTTTTACCTCTAATTGAGGTCGGATTTTGAAACTAATTGTATATTTGGGTTCATGGGTGAATAGGTGAACGTAATTTGATCGGAACCCCGAGTTTAGACCAAGCGGGCCTGGGGTCGGATTTTCACTTTTTTTGAGAAAACTTAGGAAAAATTATATTTTCAATAAATTTAGTTCCTTTAGCATTAATTAATGGTATCGAGTTAATTATGATTAGATTCGAGCAAGTTAGAGCAAGATTCTAGCAGTAATTGAGTAGTGAGTGGCCTACGAAATTGAGGTAGTGTTTGGTCTAACTTTCACTTGAGGGAATAGGAATCTCCACTTGCTTGCTATGTAAAATGCATGTGTGTGGTGTATAGGTGAGGTGACGAGTATCTATGCACTAACAATGGTCTGTTAAACAAGACCCCTTCCCCGTTTCCAAGTTAAATTGGTTCCTGGTTTAATTGTTCTATGTTCTTTATTGTTCCTACGATTACTTGGCCTTATTCCGTTGTTGTTAAATATTGTTGTGGTTATTTTGGAAGAGTACGTGGTGTTTAATTGGTTCCCTTGTGATATAGAGAGGTTGAGCAATTTGGCACTACTTTTGGATATATATATATATATATATATATATATTCATGTTGGTTTCATTTGGTTATTTCTATTTGTTGTTGTAAGTGTGTTAAAAGTATTGGTGGTTCTCTTGATTCTATCATGGTATATAAAGACTGAGTTGGGTTGACAGTGTTACGGTGGTTACCTATATTCTGGCTGGTCCTACTGTGGGATGATTGTTTAAAGCTTACGAGCTATGCTAGTTTCTGTTTGAAATTGTTGAAATATAAGGGGGCTGCGATAAGGGTGGATAATTGATTGTGGTAAGGGTGAATGAATTGAGTTGTGATAATGGTGAATAGGTGGGATCGGGTTGCACGCTGCAACAAGACAATGAAAAATGGGGAATAATGATGCTTTACTGATTTTTAAGAATTTAAGGATTTGGAAATTCTTGTTTTACTCTACGGCTTTTCTTATATTTCGTACACATGATTATTTTAAAGTGAAGTTTGGAAACATGGAGATTTACTTGAGTATTGGTTATAGTTGAGACCTAGAAAAGAAGGCCGAGTTATTTTTTTGTTGTTGCAGTATTTATTTATTTGTTTAGATTTCTTTCTTGCTTTATTATTTATGTTGTCACAGGTTATATATATATATATATATATATATATATATATATATATATATATATATATATATATATATATATATATATATATATATATATATATTCATGTTGGTTTCATTTGATTATTTCTATTTGTTGTTGTAAGTGTGTTAAAAGTATTGGTGGTTCTCTTGATTCTATCATGGTATATAGAGACTGAGTTGGGTTGACAGTGTTACGGTGGTTACCTATATTCTGGCTGGTCCTACTGTGGGATGATTGTTTAAAGCTTACGAGCTATACTAGTTTCTGTTTGAAATTGTTGAAATAAGGGGGCTGCGATAAGGGTGGATAATTGATTGTGGTAAGGGTGAATGAATTGATTGTGATACGGGTGAATAGGTGGGATCGGGTTGCACGCTGCAACAAGACAATGAAAA
Source organism: Nicotiana paniculata (assembly GCA_005239505.1). NCBI lineage: Eukaryota > Viridiplantae > Streptophyta > Magnoliopsida > Solanales > Solanaceae > Nicotiana > Nicotiana paniculata. The sequence goes on along the minus strand of ML356063.1, from coordinate 45,978 downwards.
ATGGGGAATAATGATGCTTTACTGATTTTTAAGAATTTAAGGATTTGGAAATTCTTGTTTTACTCTATGATTTTTCCTATATTTCGTACACGTGATTATTTTAAAGTGAAGTTTGGAAACTTGGAGATTTACTTGAGTATTGGTTATAACTGAGACCTGAAAAAGAAGGCCGAGTTATTTTGTTGGTGTTGCAATATTTATTTATTTGTTTAGATTTCTTTCTTGCTTTATTATTTATGTTGTCACATGTTATATTGTAAATGCCCCACCGTAGCCTCGTCACTACTTCGTGGAGGTTAGGCTCGGCACTTACTCAGTACATGGGGTCGGTTGTAGTGATACTACACTTTGCACTCTTTTGTGAGATCCAGGTACCGGTCAACAGTAGAGACATTTAGAGCGGCTATTCATTTATTCGGAGACACGAGGTATATCTGCCGGCTTTCGCAGATCCCGAGAGTCTTCTCCTATTTTCATAAACGCTGTTTTATTATATTTAGAACAGCTACATTATTTCTTTCAGCCAAGTATTTGTAGTATTCTTTAGTAGTTCGTGAATTGTGACACCAGACTGTGGGGTAGCTTTTGGATTTATCTATATAATTAGTCGTGGCTCGGTGTAGTTAACTGTTTATTATTTTATATTGTGAAGTATTCATTTAAAGCCATTATATTAAGTATTAATTTAAAATTATTTTATCATGTTTAAATGGTTAATTAAAGGAAACAGTTAAGCGAACTCTAACACTGGCTTGCCTAGCAAGTGTGGTGTTAGGCGCCATCACGATCCCTAAGGTTGAAAATTTGGGTCGTGACACAATCATGATTTATACTTGTTCATTACTATTTATCACCCTGTTTTCAAACAAATGAAAGATATTTTTGGGCTGAGTCCCTGTGATTTGTGGTGAGTTGCCCGAGTGGCTTGTGAGGGTGATGACTGAGCGAGGCCGAGAGACGGATTATGAGGATAGTGATGGATCGGGTTGCACGATGCAGCGTTATATACATATATATTGGATCGGACTGCACGTCGCACCGTTATATATATTGGACCGGACTGCACGCCGCAGCGATATATCGCTTGGGATGAAGGAGCCCCTCCGGAGTCTGTAGACCCCTAGAGAGCGCAATCGACTATTTATGGATCGGGCTGCACGCCGCATCATTATATATATATATATATGGATCGGGATACACGCCGCATCGGTTATTGTATGGAACCTATTGAGCGTGAATGCTGATCGGGCTACACGCCACAACGGTTATTATATGGCACCTATTGAGCGTGAGTGCTGAGTGTGAGTGTTGATTGACGAGAGATGAGTCCCGAGTGACTGAGAAGCTTGACTGAGAGGCTTTATATTGTGAGTGACACTGTGCCCGAGGGGCTTATTTGCTATGAACTACTATTTTCACTCTTATTTACATTTTTTCCTCTAAACGATAAATGTTTAACCAATGTTTTATATGAAATTTGGAAAGGGAAAACTGGAGTTTTATGAAACCTTCGGAACATAGATTTCTGACTTGACTTATTGATTTCCACTGATATTTCTTATATGATCTATACATGATTTTTAAAGCTCGTCACTGCATTCAAGTCCTTATTTATACTTGTTACTTATTGAGTTGGTGTACTTACGTTACTCCCTTCACCTTGTGTGCAGATCCAGGTGCCCGGATCGAGTGAGACTCGGTTGTTCTTAGTGGAGCTTGTCTGAGACTATGAGGTAGCTGCACGACGTTCACAGCCCCACCCTTATCCCTCTTATTTTTGTCGCTATTTACATTTTCCTAAACTTGATGTATTATGGAAATACCGTGTCAGATTCTGTGTCCTACTTAGTGCTCATGACGGTTGACTCCGGGTTTTGGGAAATTTTGTGCAGATGTTTTCATTGATTATCGGTAGATTTTGAAATACTAAACGTGCAAGATTTTTGATAAATTGCGTTATTGTTTTAAATGGAAAGTTCCTTGTATTATGTTCAGTAATTTGGCTAGCCTAGTACTACGATAGGCTACATCATGGTCAGTGTAGATTTGGGATCATGACACTCTGCTAGAAATATGATAGATGCAGCTGCAGGGGATCTGTAATGGGAAAACCACAGAGGAAGCATTGCAACTGTTGAATGAAATTTTTGAGATTGCTATCCAATGGTCATCTGAGCGTGTAATCATTAAAAAGGCTGCTACGGTAAATCGGGTTGATGCTTTAAATACTCTAACGCAACAGATTGTTTCTTTGGCACAAAAGTTTAAATCTTTTCAGGTGAATACGCAACAATCAAACCAATCTAAGGCTTGTGACACGTGCGGAGGAAACCACCAGAACCATACCAATCAAACAGATGAACAAGTTAATGTCATCAGTTACAAGCCATATCTTTTTGGGAGTCCAATGGCACAAAAGCATCCATGATTTCAGTGGAGTAACCCAAATGGTGCCGAAAACTCTCAAAACTTCCAGAAATAATAGATACAGGGTCCAGCGGGATACCAGAGCCAAAATCATGGGCAACCAAATTTCAGACCTTATCAGCAAGTAGCGCCATATCAGCAAAGGCCTCAGCAAACACATCCACGTCTTGATGAACTTTTGTACAAATACATTAAGGTCACAGATGAAAAAATGGAAAGCCAAAATTCAACCCTTAAAAATTTGGAAATCCAGCTGAGCCAATTGGAAACTCTTGTGTCAGAAAAACTTCAAGGTCCATTACCAAGCAATACAGAGAAAAACCCAAAATAACACCTTAAAACCATTAATTTACGGTCAGGTAATAATCTTGATGATTCACATGCAGACAGACAAGAAAAGAACCAGACTGAACAACAGGTACACAAGGGTAAGAATATTGAAAAATCATCTAAACCGTTAAAGGAGAAAGAAATAAAGAATAAGGAAGAAAAAAATTCTGAAAAAATGATTCCTCTCCCTATGAAAATTCCATTTTCACAAAAAATAAAAGAGAAAAGCTTGACAGTTAATTTGTAAAGTTTTTGGAAATCTTAAAACAGATTCATATTAATATTCCTTTCACTAATGCTTTGTTGCAAATGCCTTCATATGCTATATTTTTAAAAGAAATTTTGTCAAGTAAAAGGAAGTTGAAATAAGTTTATGTGGTAATGCTTACTGAAAAATGCAGTGCTATACTTCAAAATAAGCTACCACAAAAACTTGGTGATCCTGGAAGTTTTACCATTCCATGCACTTTGGGAGGTGTATATTTTGAAAAAGCACTTCTCAATTCTGGAGCTTCAATAAATTTGATGTCGTTTTCTATCTTTAGAAAATTAGATCTTGGAGAAATGAAGGACATATGTGTTTCTATTCAGTTTGCAGATCAAAGTACTAAGAAACCTAAGGGAATAATTGAAAATGTGCTTGTAAGAGTAGATAAGTTTGTGTTCCCTATAGATTTTATAGTGCTTGAAATGAAAGAATGTCCTGATGATCCAATAATTTTGGGTTGATCATTTCTTGCTACAGGAGGAGTAATCATAGATGTTCATCAAGGACAACTAATTTTGCGAGTTGATGAAGAAAAAGTCATTTTTGATATGTAAAAAATTCTAAGATTTTCAGGAGATGAGGCATCATCTTCATGCTTTTCTATTGACATGATTAGTGATCTTGTAGATGAATTCAGAGATGCTCAATTACTTTTTGACTCAATGGAAAGATGTTTGACCAAATCAGGGACCGCACAAGATGATGATCCCACAATTAGGAGAGAAGCTGAAATACTGGAAAGAGATTCCGAGGATGAGGAGATGCAATTAGAAGAAGTTCAACCAAAAATTAAACTCAAAGTTCTTCCCTCTCATTTAAAATATGTTTATCTTGAGAAAGAATTGTTTCCAGTAATTATTTCATCTTCTTTGACTGCAGAACAAGAAAAAAGACTTATTCAAGTCTTAAAAGCACACAAAGGAACTTTAGGGTGGATTGTAGAGGACATCAAAGGGATTAGTCCAGCAATTTGTATGCATAGAATCCTCATGGAAGATAGCTACAAGCCAATAATCTAACCCCAAAGGAGATTGAATCCTACAATGCAGGAAGTGGTGAAAAAGGAGATTGTCAAGCTTCTAGCGGCATGTATTATTTACCCAATTTCAGATAGCCCTTGGGTAAGTCCAGTTCAAGTAGTACCAAATAAAGGAGGTATGACAATTATAAAGAATGAAAATAATGAACTCATACCTATGAGGACTGTTACAGGATGGAGAGTCTGTATTGATTATAAACGTCTCAATGATGCTACCAGAAAAAATCATTTTCCTTTACCATTTATTTATCAAATGCAAGAAATAATTGCAGGATATGGTTTTTACTGTTTTCTCTATGGTTATTCAGGGTATAACCAAATACCCATTGCACCCGAAGATCAGGATAAGACAACTTTCACATGTCCTAATGGAACATATGCCTATAGGAGAATGCCATTTGGTCTGTGCGATGCCCCTGCTACATTTTAGCGTTGCATGTCAGCAATTTTTTGTGATATGACTAAACAATTTCTTGAAATTTTTATGTATGATTTTATACTCTTTGGAAAAATATTTGAAGATTGTCTTTACCACTTGACTTTAGTTCTAAAGAGATGTGAAGAGACAAACTTGATTCTGAATTGGGGAAAATATTATTTTATGGTTACAAAGGGAATTATTTTAGGACATAAAATCACTGCTAATGGGATAGAAGTTGATAAGGCTAAAATTAATCTTATAGCAGGATTACCCCTTCCCACAACCATTAAAGGCATTAGAAGCTTTCTAGGTCATGCATGATTTTACAGACAGTTCATAAAAGATTTTTCAAAGATTTCTAAACCTCTGACTAACCTCTTGATGAAAGATGTTAAATTTTACTTTTCAGGTGATTGTATGATTGCTTTTGACACCCTTAAGGAGAAATTATCAACTGCCCCTGTAGTTGTGTCCCCTGATTGGAATCAACCTTTTGAGGTTATGTGTGATGCTAGTGATATGATAATTAAAGCTGTTTTAGGCCAAATAAAGGATGAGATTTTTCGTCCCATTTACTATGCCAGTAGAACACTAAATGAGGCTCAAATGAATTATGCCACAACAGAAAAAGAGTTACTGGCAGTAGTATTTGCATTTGATAAATTTCGTTCTTATTTGATAGGAACAGAGGTCACTATTTTTACTGATCATGCAGCTTTAAAATACCTCTTAGCAAAAAAAGATGCTCGACCTAGATTGTTAAGATGGATTTTACTTCTTCAAGAATTTGACCTTGAGATAAAAGACAAAAAAGGAATAGAGAATCAGGTAGATGACCATTTGTCTAGACTAGAAGACCCTCCCCTTGAGTTCAACGAGATAAAAGAAGAATTTTCTGATGAACACATTTTTTCAGTTAACTCTGTTGTGACTCAACCACCTGTTTCGCAGATATTGCTAACTACTTGGTTGAAAGATGGACACCCCAAGATCTCTCTTACCAACAGAGAAAAAAGCTTATTTCTAATTCTAAGTATTATTTGTGGAATGAACCTTACTTGTTCAAAATTTGTGTAAATAATATCATCAGGAGGTGTGTACCTGAAGAAGAGATGAATTTTTTTTTTGTATCACTGCCATGATGGATAAATTGGAGGTCATTATGCTGCAAACCGTACGACATTTAAAGTATTGGAGGCTGGATTTTTCTGGCCAACGTTCTTCAAAGATGTCCGAGCATATGTCGCACAATGTGACAGGTGTCAGAAAACAGGTAATATCACTAAGAGATGAGATGTGTCATGACCCAAAATCTTCTAAGGTCGTGATGGCGCCGGACACCATTGTCAGGCAAGCCAACACTCAATATATAATTAAAATTCTTATTTTAGTATTTTGAAATCGTCACTTTTCATTTCATTATATGAAATGAAATAAAATTTACTGAGAAAATGACGATGTTTTAACAATTTAATTAACTAATACATTCCAAAATCGTCCCAGAATCCGGTGTCACAAGTGCATGAGCAATTTCTAAGAAAAACCAAATGAAATACAATAACTGTCCAAAATACAAATGGGACAGTAAAGAAAGTTCAACTCGATACTATGAAGGAGACTCTACTGGCTGCGGGTCGTTTTGAGAGGTGCAGCTCACCCAAGTCCCCATCTCAACCATGCCACGGCACCAGGCAGGGCCGCTAGATATACATGTACCTGTGCAACAAAAATATATAGCAAGTTTAGTATGAGTACGAAAACAACATGTACTCAGTAAGTATCCCGCCTAACCTCGAAGAGGTAGTGATGAGAGGTCGACTTTGACACTTTCTAGAGGTCAATTTAATTAAGCAAGGGTGACGCTAAGCATAGATGACATAATTCATTTAACAAATGGTGACAGAAAGGAACAACTTCTTCCATAATTACAAATTTTAATCTTCGTCATTTTAGTTGACAACTTAAAATTCAAGGCCAGTAAACAGTTCAAATCACAGAAAGTACTCAGCAAATATCATGCGCAAGTAGTGCCGAGGGTCGAACGACCCGAACAAACAATAATAAAATGTGCACTGTCGGAGGGTCAAACGACTGAAACCATAGATGCATCTATTACCCCGCTCGCGAATCGATCATGCGATGCGGTCATATATAAATAATAGAGTTACCCCGCTCACGAATCGATCATGCAACACGGTCATATATAAATAATAGAGTTACCCTGCTCGCGAATCATACATGTGACTCAGGTACTCATAGATACACACATTCAAACAGTAATTCAATTTTTTTTCCAGGAAAACAATTACCCAAGGAAGTGAAAAAAATTCTCTTTTAATGGTCACGAAGATAGTATTTAAATCTTTTCCAAAAATTACCAAGTTCGATAAGGTTTAAACACTTTAATTTCATCAGTAATGTTACAAGTATGGCAAATAAGACATGTTTTTGGGTCCTAGACTACCCAGACATAAGCATAATAGTAGATACGCACCGACTCCCATCACCTCGTGCGTACGTAGCCCCCACAAATAGTAGCACATGATCGATTATTTCACCTATGGGGACAATTCTCTCTTACAAAGACTTACCTCGCTCCGAAGATTCATAACCGGCTTCCAAGCCTTTCCGATGACCCAAACTGATGCACAACTCCCCAAAACTATCCAAATAACGGGCAAACCAATGAATATATACTCTAATACTTGTAACAATTCAATTTCCATAAATTCCCAACTCCGCTTGGAAAGTCGATAAAATCACCCTCGGGCCCACATGTCCGGATTCCCCAAATTTTTTTGAAGATAAAGATTGCCCATAACTTTACGAACTCAAATATATAATCCTCTTTCAATTTCATTGCCCAAATTCGTGGTATAATCCAAAAATACAAATTCTACGTCTTTCTTCAAAAATCCAAAATTTCCACAAATTTTCATGTCTAATCCATGTATAATCCAAGTATTTAACCCAAAATGGGAAGAAATCACTTACTTTATGGAAGATGCCGAAAATGCCACTCCCAAATTGCTCCAAAATCGCCTTCCATGGTAGACATGAAGTGCAAATGAGCCAAGACCTCGGTTTAAAATAACACACTGCCCAGCCCCGACCTTCGCACCTGCGACCTCCAGCCTCGCACCTGCGCGCCCGCAGGTGCGCCCAAGCACCCACACCTGCGGCTTCCCCAGCTCCAGCCAAATCTCGTATCTGCGAGCCATATGCCGCACCAGCGACTCTCGCACCTGCGGCCCTTATTGCGCATGTGCGATCGCACCAGACACCAGATGCTTCAGCCCTTCCTCAAACTCCAAATTTGATCCGTTAACCACCCGGAATCCACCCGAGGCCCCCGGGACCTCATCCAATCACACCAACATGTTCCAAAACATAATGTGGACCTGCTCTAGGCCTCAAATCACCTCAAATAACATCAAAAAAATGGATAGCAACTCAATTGAATCTTTATAAACTTAGAATTTCCAATTTCTGCGTTCGATTCCGAAACCTATCAAATCACGTCCGATTGACCCCAAATTTTGCACAGGTGTTACATTCAACATTACGGGCCTACCACAATTTCCGGAATCGGAATCCGACCCCGATATTAAAATTTCCACTTCCGGTCGGACTTCTAAAAAAAACTTCAATTTCTAACTCTAGCCAAATGACTCCGAAATGACCTACGGACCTCCGAATTTACTTCCGATCGCGCTCCCAACACCAAAATCACCATACAGAGCTATTCTCTAACTCAAAATCCCACACGGACATCAATAACACTGAAATGCACTTCAACCCAGACTTATGAAATTTCTTCTAAAATGCTAACTTATACAATATGTGCCGAAACGCTCCCGGGTCATCCAAAACCCGATCCGAACATACGTCCAAGTACGAAATCATCAGACGAACCTGCTGAAACCTTCAAATCCTGATTCTGGGGCTGTTTACTCAAAAATTCAATCTCAGTCAATTCTTCCAACTTAAGGCTTTCGAAATGAGAATTTTCTTTCCAATTCGACTCCGAACTTCTCAAAATTCAATTCCGACCATGCCTACAATTCATAATACCTGAAATGAAGCTGCTCATGGCCTTAAACTTCCAAACAACGCGTTAGATCTCAAAACGACCAGTCGGGTCGTTACAAGATGCCATTACAATTAATACAGGTATGTGAAATATTTGATATTTGGGGAATAGATTTCATGGATCCTTTCCCTTCTTCTCATTCTTTTGAATATATCCTTGTGGCTGTGGATTATGTATCAAGATGGTTTGAATCCATCCCCACAAGAAAGAATGATGCTCATACAGTGTGTAATTTTCTTAGAAAAAATATTTTTACTAGATTTGGCACACCTCGAGTCATCATTAGTGATCAAGGAACTCATTTCATGAATAGGCAATTTTCTGCTTTGCTATAAAAATATGGTGTGACTCACACAACTGGAACACCATATCATGCTCAAACACAAGGGCAAGTTGAAGTTTCCAACCGTGAGTTAAAAAGAATTCTTGAAAAGACGATTGGAATTTCAAGAAAAGATTGGTCTTTTAAATTAGATGATGCATTATGGGCATACCTAACGGCGTTCAAAATTCTAATTAGAAAATACCCATATAAATTAGTCTTTGGAAAGGCTTTCCATTTTCCAGTTGAATTAGAACACAAAGTTTTTGGGGCACTGAAAACATTAAACTTTGAATTAACTTCTGCTGGTAAAAAGAGATTTTTTCAGGTTAATGAATTGGAAGAACTGAGGTTGGAAGCATATGAAAATACAAAAATTTTCAACGAAAAAACAAAAAAATGGCATGACAATTGATCCAACAAAAATTTTCAAAATTGGAGATCAAGTACTTCTTTACAATAACAGCCTAAGGCTATTTCCAGGAAAATTTAAATCCAAGTGGACATGTATGTATAATGTTACAGATGTTACTCCATATGGGGCAATTGAAATTCAACATTTAAATGGAGGAGATAAAATTTAAATGGTCACAGGTTAAGTTGTATTTTGGAGGACATTTTGAGCAACATCCATCAGTCACTCTGATTAACTGATGAATTTGACACTCAATAAGTCGAGTTGACGATGTTAAACTCAGAACTATGGTACCTATCCGTAGCTAAGGTGAAGAAATGAAACCTCATAAGCCCAATATAATTTTTATGAATAAATGCTTAACCAATTGATCTGGTTAATATCCAGATTATTGTACAACCGGGATATTCCATGAAGGCCTCTACAAAAACAGAGCCATCTATACAAGAGTAATCCCATGATAGTCGGTATGCCTAAGTCACTGGTTGGTTAACCATCTAATTGTGTAAATTAATTATTGGATCAGGTAAATTTTCTGGTTTATATCAAAACCCGGACTCCATGACCGATAAGGTCTAAAAGCTAGTCCAGTCTATTACACATAGAATATTACGCTACTTAGAAGCTCAAGTAACTTGAGTTGAAAAGAATAAAGGTTTCTACACAGAGGAACAAAAAGGATGACTAACCTGCAATTTGAACTTTGAGCTTGTTGTTATGAACGAGAATGGAGTTCTCTTTATATTTGTTAAAAAATTGAATATTCGTTGCTTTTGAGAGATATTAGCAGACTAGCGGACAAGATAAAAAATTGGGAAAGACCATGAATTGGGGCTTCAATCAATAAAAAGGTGTTCACTTTTAAATTTAATACATTTCAGTTCCTTTTTAAAATTTTTTGAGTAATTACCAAGCTGAATTTTGGGAATTTGGATATTATATGAAGGACTTATTCAACAAATTATGTTTTAATTTGAAAAAATCAAAAAAATGTGCCTCAAACGCCGTGAACGCTCGAGCGTACGCCCCGAATTGCTGGGCATATGCCTCTTGAGATTTTCTCCCCACACCATCGCCCTAGGGCGTTTTTGGTGCGCCTCGCCCCAGGGCTCGCCCCAAAAATGCCTTTTAAAACACAGGTTGCAACTAGAGAACTATCATTGGAACTATAGCCTCTCTCTGCAGAATAAAACTCAATTGGCAAGTTCATAGTTGCACCTAAAAATTTCATAGTTGCAACTATGGAGAACCTTTGGGATAAAACTCTGTAAATACAGTGTGAATTTTCGATAGAAGACATAGAGTCTTACGGGAGAAAACTACTCTTTGGTCTATCTCTTGTCTTTAGTATTTTCTACTAGTTGTCTTTCTTTTAGAAGAATAATATTTCTTCATAATTTCTTTGTTCCTAAATTAGTTTTTCTTTACTTCATAATGGAGAAATATTTTTGTTGGGATAGTTGATGAATTTTGATNATATATATATATATATATATATATATATATATATATATATATATATATATATATATATATATATATATATATCATACTATCTCAGTTTAATACATCATTGGCTTGAAACTTTCTTTTTATACTTTGGACTGTGCCGTAATAATAGTTTTAATTAATTACAATTATCACTTCTACATATTTTATCTCTAAGTTATTCTTATATTGATTTTGTAATTCTCACGAAGCAAAATTGATATACAATAATCAATGAATAAAATAGTAGAGTGAGAATAATTTTTAATAAATTATTATTCTAAGTTCGTAATCTTGATTGCCTTAGTTTTAATTCTCATAGAGGAATTGTTGTAGGCAATATTATTGATTTTTTTTAATAAAAATATTCTTACGAAGTTTTTACTACATCTTAGCACAATTCAAGCAAGAAAAATATTTCGATTTTATCGTCACTAGTTTTAACTCAATTAATTGCATAACCTCACAGAGTGCTATTAATTGACTACTTCTTAGTGAGCTAAATATAATTGTAGTAGCAATAAGCAATTATTCCTCAGAGAAATACATGTAAAAATTGAGATTTTATTGTAATATATTATCAAGTGAATTCAACGACTCCCAACTCTTTTAAATTATAAATCTTCCGAAATTTCTTGGTTTTTGTTTAAGTAATTAACAAGCTTTAAACCCCATTTAATTTTCATCAAATTGATTCTCTCAAATAGTAGTTGAAATATTAAGAGTTTGTAGCATAGATGTTCCAATCTCTGTGGGACGATATCATAACTATACTCGAATTTGACAAAGCACGAGCAAGAAAATCCTATACACGTTGGCCTCGTCACAGCCCTATTTGGACTCGTTCATTATTCTATTCATTGATGACATCCTGGTGTACTCTTGTAGCCAGGAGGAGCATGCTCATCATTTGAGGGTTGTATTGCAGAGATTGAGGGAGGAGAAGCCTTATGCAAAGTTCTCCAAATGTGAGTTTTGGCTCGGTTAAGTAGAATTCTTGGGGCACATGGTGTCCAGTGAGGGTATTCAGGTGGATCCGAAGAAGATAGAGGCGGTGCAGAGTTGGCCTAGACCTCCCCCAACCACAGAGATTAGGAGTTTTCTTGATTTGGCGGGTTATTACCGTCGCTTTGTGGAGGTATTTTCATCTATTGCATCGCCCTTGACCAAATTGACCCAAAATGGTGCTCTATTCAGGTGGTCCGATGAGTGTGAGGAGAGCTTTCAGAAGCTCAAGACTGCCTTGAACTCAGCTCCAGTGTTAGTTCTGCCATCAGCTTCAGGTTCTTACGCCGTGTATTGTGATGCCTCTAGGATAGGTATTGGATGTGTTCTGATGCAGGAGGGTAGGGTGATTGCCTATGCCTCGCGCCAGTTGAAGACCCATGAGAAGAACTATCCTGTCCATGATCTTGAGTTAGCAGCCGTTGTTCACGCCTTGAAGATTTGGCGTCATTATTTGGATGGGGTTCATTGTGAGATTTATACTGATTACCGGAGTCTACAATATCAGTTTCAGTAGAAGGATATTAATTTGCATCAACGGAGATGATTGGAGTTTCTTAAGGACTATGATATCACTATTTTGTACCATCCGGGGAAGGCCAATGTGGTGGCCGATGCTTTGAGTCGTCGGGCGGAGAGTTTGGGGAGTTTATCATATCTTCCGGCAGCAGAGAGACCCTTGGCATTGGATGTTCAGGCATTAGCGGACCAGCTTGTTAGATTGGACATTTCGGAGCTGAGTCGGGTATTGGCTTGCGTGGCCTCCAGGTCTTCTCTTTATGACCGTATCAGGGAGTGTCAGTATGATGACCCCCACCTGCTCGTTCTTATGGACAGGGTTCGACAAGGTGATGCTACGGATGTGACTATTGGTGATGATGACGTGTTGAGGATGCAGGGCCAGATATGTGTGCCAAATGTAGATGGGCTTCGGGAGTTGATTCTTGAGGAGGCCCACAGCTCGCGATATTCCATCCATCCGGGTGCCGCAAAGATGTACCAGGATTTGAGACAACACTATTGGTGGAGGCGGATGAAGAAGGATATAGTTGGGTTTGTAGCTCGGTGTCTCAACTGTCAGTAGGTTAAGTATGAGCATCAGAGACCGGGTGGTTTACTTCAGAAATTAGAGATTCTAGAGTAGAAGTGGGAGCGGATCACCATGGACTTCGACGAAGTTCGATGCTATTTGGATTATTGTGGATCGACTGACCAAGTCCGCGCACTTCATTCCAGCTGGTACTACTTACACTTCAGATAGGTTGGCTGATATTTATATTCGAGAGATTGTTCACCTGCATGGTGTCCCAGTTTCTATCATTTCTGATAGAGGTACTCAGTTTACATCACAGTTTTGGAGGGCCGTGCAGCGAGAGTTGGGTACTCAGGTTGAGTTGAGCATAACTTTTCACCCTCAGACGGACGGACGAGGGCACTATTCAGATATTGGAGGACATGTTGCGTGCTTGTGTCATTGACTTTAGGGGTTCATGGGACTAGTTTCTGTCGTTCACTGAGTTTGCATATAACAACAGTTATCAGTCGAGTATTCAGATGGCTCTGTATGAGGCTTTATATGGGAGGAGGTGTAGATCTCCGGGGGGATGGTTTGAGCCAGGTGAGGCTAGGCTCTTGGGTACAGACTTGGTCCAGGATGCATTAGACAAACTGAAATTGATCCAGGAGCGGCTACGCATGTGGTAGTCTAGGCAGAAGAGCTATGCGGACAGGAAGGTTCGTGATGTGTCTTTTATGGTTGGGGAGAAGGTTTTGCTGAAGGTATCACCCATGAAGGGTGTTATGAGATTTGGGAGGAGGGGAAAGTAGAGCCCACGGTTCATTGGGCCTTTTGAGGTGCTTCAAAGGGTAGGGAAGGTGTCTTATAAGCTTGCCTTGCCACCCATTTTGTCGAGTGTGCATCTGGTATTTCATGTTTCCATGCTTCGGAAGTATTTTGGCGATCCGTCCCATATTTTGGACTTCAACATGGTTATGTTGGAGGGTGATATGATTTATGATGTAGAGCCGGTGGCCATTTTGGATCGGCATATTCGAAAGTAAAGGTCAAAGGATATAACTTCATTGAAGGTGCAGTGGAGAGGTCAGCTTGTGGAGAAGGCCACTTGGGAGACCAAGCGAGAGATGCGGAACAGATATCCACACCTATTTGAGACTCCAGGTATTTTTCTAGACCTGTTCGAGGACAAATATTTGTTTAAGAGGGGGAGGATGTAACGACCGGGCTGGTCGTTTCGAGAGTTATAGCCCTATTCCCCTATTTCTGCTTCTTTTTGTGTTATTCAACTATATTGTGTTATACCGGGTTTGTCGGTTCGGGTCCGAAGTAGTTTCTGAGTGAATTGAGACACTTAGTCTCTTTGAGGTAAGCTTAAGTTAGAAAAGTCAATCGGATGTTGACTTATGTGTAAAAAATCTCGGATTTGAATTTTTATGATTTCGTTAGCTATGTTAGGTGATTTTGGACTTGAGAGTGCATCCGAAATGTGATTTGGAGGTCCGTAGTGGAATTAGGCTTGAATTGGAGAAAGTTGGTAATTTGGCGATTTTGCTCGGTAGTGGAAATTTGATATCGGGGTCGGAATGGATTTACGGAAGTTGGAGTAGGTTTGTGGTGTCATTTGTGACGTGTGTATAAAACTTGAGGTCATTCGGACGTGGTTTGATAGGTTTCGGCGTCATTTGCGGAATTTGGAAGTTTAGATGTTCTTAGGCTTGAATCCGAGGGTCTTTTGGTGTTTTGATGGTGTTTTGATGTTGTTTTGAGTGATTCGAAAGCTCGACTAAGTTCATATGTGTGATGACCCAAAATGTCATCTTGTGTAATTTAGCAAAAACTGTGTTTCGGGCCCTGAAAGCCTCCGTTAATCTCACTTTGATATGCGTGCATATCCCGAGCGCGTAGCCGGGAAGTCTTTATGTGGAAAATGTGTTGAACTGTTGAATTTATGATAATTAATGGAATAAAGTTGACTTTGGTCAACATTTTTGGTAAACAGACCCGGACCCGGACCCGTGATTTGACGGTCCCAAAGGGTCCGTAGGAAATTATGGAACCTGGGCGTATGCCCGGAATCGAATTCCGAGGTCCCAAGCCCGAGAAATGAATTTTATAAGAAAATTATTTTCTGAAAATAAGAAAGACTTTTGAAAATGAACTTTCATGTGAAATCTGGATTACCGGGCCTGTATTATGGTTCCGATTCCCGGAATAGGTTCAATATGTGTTATGTGAGTTATCTATAAAATTTAGAAAGAAACGGACTTGGTTTGACGTGTTTCGGATCAAAATTGGAGAATTTAGGAGTTTATGAAGTTTGAGAAAATTCTATAGATTTTTGAGTTTAATTCATTGTTTTTGATGTCATATTANGGGGGGGGTTCCGGGATGTTAGAGTTGAAAAATCAGTGCTGGTGCACCAGTTCTGGTGTGCCCGCACCTGCGAGCCTTGGGCCGCAAGTGCGGAGCAGCCGCAGTGCGGTCCAGCCCCAGCCAGCCCAATTCCGCAGGTGCGACATATTCTTCGCAGAGCGGTTCCGCAGGTGCGGCAGTGCCTCCGCAGGTGCAGCCTCAGTGGCTTAGCCCATTTCTGCAGGTGCGGTTAATTTACCGCACCTGCGAAAGCGCAAGTGCGAGGGTCGGGCAGTGTTTAAGTTTAATGTTCATCCGATTCTTCTTCATTTTTCTTCACCAAAAAGGGACCAAGGGAGATTTTCTCTAGAGAGTTTATTCTCAAATTATAGGTAAGTAACCCCTAACTAGTTTCTTTCAACTTCTTAATGATTTCATCAACTTTTATCAAGAATTCTAGGGCTTTAATGGTAGAAAATTGGGAATTTGGGTAGAGTTAGGGCTTTTTGATTTTTTTGGGAATTTGACCTCGTTTTGGGATCGAATTTTGAAACAAATTGTATATTCGGGTTCGTGGGGGAATGGGTGATCGGGTTTTGGTCCGAACCTCGAGTTTGGACCAAGTGGGCCCGGGGTCGAATTTTGGTATTTTTGGAAGAATGATGGGAAATGCATATTTAGGCTTTGGGATTGAATTATTGAGTCATTATTGATATTGTTGAGTCGATCATGTCTAGATACTATCGTTTCGGAGTTGGATTCGAGAGGGAAAGCAGTGCTAGAGGCTTGATTTGGATTCTTGGAATCGAGGTAAGTGTTTGGCCTAACCCTAGCTTGAGGGAATAGGTGTTGAGTCATATGTGCTACGTGTTATTATCATGTTCAATGTATAGGTGAGGTGACGAGTACCTATACCTTGTTGTCAAGCATGCCCGTGAGTCATATCTTATGGTATATGTGTTTTTATTCGATATCCACTGTATTACGAAGTAGATTCTATTTTGGAGATTATTCAATTGTTGGAAATACTGGGTCGTGAACACTGTCGATTATTTGTTCGGTTGAGGATTATTTTGGTTATGTTGTACGTTCAGTGAGATTGGTTATAGCTGAGTCCCTTGCCGGGACGGTGATATTTCTGTTATTGTTCCCTTGCCTGGATGTTGTAAATTATAGTTTGTATTGTGGTTCTTCCTTGCCAAATTGTTGTTGTGGTTATTGTTGGGTGAGTAAGAGTGTAAAGCACGAAGGGTGATGCCGTGCCATGATTTATATTTAAAAGCACGAAGGTCAATGCCGTGCCGATATTGTGATTTTAAAAGCACAAAGGGTGATGCCGTGCCATGATATGAGAGATAAAGCACGAAGGATAATGTCGTGCCATGATATTATGAGGTAAAAGCACGAAGGGTGATGTCGTGCACTTGTTTTGGTGAGAATGAGAGTAAAGCACGAAGGGTGATGTCGTGCACATGTTTTGGTGAGAATGAGAGTAAAGCACGAAGGGTGATGCCGTGCACTTGTTTTGGCAAGAATGGGAGTAAAGTACGAAGGGTGATGCCGTGCACTTGTTTGTTCTCTGTTGTTATTATGATACTAGACGGTTTCCATGTTCTGTTACTCAATAAGTGTTTTTCCCATTTGTACCCTGGCATGTTCTTCCCGTATTTGTACTTAATTGTTTACTTCCTGCCGTTATTTCTATTATATATTATTGAATTGCACAGGTGTTTATTATTTGTCGTGTCCTAGCCTCGTCACTTCTTCACCGAGGTTAGGCTCAGGACTTACTCAGTACATGGGGTCGGTTGTACTGATGCTACACCTGCACTTCTTTATGTTGGGCAGATTATGGAGCCGGACCCAGTAGACATTGAGCGAGGGAGTATCCTTCAGTCCACGACGATACCGAGGTAGTCCTGCAGGCACTCGCAGGCCTTGGCGTCACCATATATTTCCTTCCTTCTGTCTTATTTTGTACTTCTAGATAGCTACACTTGTTTATTTCAGACTCATGTTTTTAGTAAATCTTAGACTGTCCATGAGAAATTGTGACACCAGTTTTAGGGGTATGTTTAAGGAAATTTCATAAGATTTATTATCTAAGTTGTTGGATTTCTTATCTTCTGCATTCTTATTTCTATTTTTTCTTGTATTTCATTTTTTTAATGCTAAATAATAAAGGAATAAATCAGAATAACCAGTAACGTTGGCTTGTTTAGCGGGTTCAACGTTAGACGCCATCACGGCCTGAAGGTGGGATTTCGGGTCGTGACAGTATGTTGATAGATGACTTGTTGGTATGTTTGGTTGCCCGATGGGCTCGGGGTGATTTCGGTTGGCTAACGGGAGGTTTGGAATTTGGAAATACAGTTGAACTGCTGCTGCTGGTGTTTTTATCCATCTGCGGAGGGGTAGCCGCAGGTGCGAGGCCGCATGTGCACTTGGGGAGCCGTAGATGCGGACATAGAGGACCTAGGCTGGAACCGCAGGCGCGTAAGGGTGGTCGCATCTGCGAGCCCGTAGATGCGAGGTTTAGTCGCAGATGCGTAAGTGAGGAGATTAGCCAATTTTGCAGAAGCAAATAAACGGGATGAGAAGCGGGTCTGCAGGTGCGGAATCTAGAGCGCAGGTGCGGGCCCTGGGGACTTAAGTGATTTTCTGCAGATGCAGAGGTTGTTGCACAAAAGCGGCACTACAGGCGCACATTCTGAGCCGCAGGTGTGAGAAGCCTAGGAAAAACCTATAAATAGAAGACTTCGCAAATTTTTGCTCATTTCCTTTCAAGTCGGACCTTGGAACTTTTGGAGTGATTTTGTAGGGGATTCAAGGGTTTTTCACAGATGTAAGTTATTGAACTCCAATACTCCTAGCTATGGTGTTTTGCCGTTGTTTTCTCATCTAATTAGTGGGATTTAGGAGTGAAAATAGGGGGTAGGGCTTGGGATTT
Source organism: Nicotiana paniculata (assembly GCA_005239505.1). Classification (NCBI taxonomy): domain Eukaryota; kingdom Viridiplantae; phylum Streptophyta; class Magnoliopsida; order Solanales; family Solanaceae; genus Nicotiana; species Nicotiana paniculata. Next base: position 27,850 of record ML356063.1, on the reverse strand, counting down.
TAGAGAGTGTAATTTGAGGATTTGAAGGACCAAATGATGTTGGATTTTGATAAATCACGTGTGAGTAGACCCGTGAGTGAATGGGTTTTCAAGTTTTGTGACTTTTGTCGGATTTTGAGACGTAGGCCCGGAGGCCGGGTTTGAGCCAGTTTCGGGTTTTGAGTCTAAATTGGTAGTTTTTCTTGTGGAATTTATTCTTTTAGCATATATTAATGGTATTGTACTGGTTGTGACTAGATTCAGAGAATTTGGAGGTTGAACCGAGAGGCTAGAGCATCGCGGAGTAGAGTTTTGATCGGTTTGAGGTAAGTAACTATTGTAAATCTAGTCTTGAGGGTATAAACCCTGGATTTTGTATCATGTGACTATTTGAAGGTGACACACATGCTAGGTGACGGGCGTGTGGGCGTGCACCATTGAGGATTTTGACTTGGTCCGTCTTGTAGCAACTGTAAAGTTGCATATCTTGTTATAGCTATATGCTCTTTATGTGTTTTAGAAAGATTTACTGTAAATCATGCTAGATGCCATGTCTAGACTTTATGCCAGTATTGTTGGACCTTTAGAGGTCTTTTCTTGCTGTCCTCTCATTGTTTTGGTTGATAACCTGTACTCAGTCCTGTTCATATATTTTTACATCATATTTCAGTCTTTGTTATTATATTTGATATATCATATCAATGTTGTTTGGGGCTGATTACTTTGATCTATGAGAGCTTGAGAGAATGGAGAGGTTTATGACTTAGTGAGGCCGATGGCCCGATTGTGAGGACATTTTATGGGATCGGGCTGCACGCTGCAACATGTTTCATTGATTCTTCCATGATGGGCATTGATATAGCGCTTAGGCTGAAGGTGCCCCTCCAGAGTCTGTACACACCCCCAGTGAGCGCATGTACCTACTGAGTGGGAGTGCCGAGTGCCCGAGGGGCGATATACAATTTTATCATTTGTGCTCATAGTTTCTTTAAGTCTTGTTTGAGAACTATTGAAATATATCTTTAATTGATATTTTTTACCAGAATTGGATTTAAACAAGCTGATTTGACTTAAACTCTGGTTTTAAAGCATGCCAAGATTTACTAAATTTTGTGATATGAACTATACTTGCATCTAGCTCGTCACTACTTCTCAGCCTTTATTTACTGTTGTTACTTACTGAGTTGGTGTATTCACTATACTCCCTGCACCTTGTTGCAGATCCAGGCATTTCTGTCCACGGTAGCGGTTGTTGATATACACAGTAGCGGACCATCGGAGATAGCAAGGTAGTTGTCTGGCGATCGCAGCCCTACTTTTCTTCTTCCTTATCTTCCTCTTATTTGTATTTCGTTTTCCCCCGTCTATGTTAGTCTTGTTGTTGTCAGATAGTTGTAGTAGCTGCTCATGACTTAGTGACACCTGGATGTCGGGCTATCTTTTTCGCACTTCTAATTTGAGTTGAATTCTTTTATGAAAAGCTTTGACTTATCTTTTAAAATGAGATATCGATGTGTTTTGGTAATGTGTCGGCTTGCCTAGTACCACGAGAGGCGCCATCACGACTGGATTTAGTTTTGGGTCATGACAAGTTGGTATCAGAGCCTAGGTTACATAGGTCTCACGAGTCATGAGCAGGTTTAATAGAGTCTTGCGGATCGGTACGGAAACATCCTTGCTAATCTTCGAGAGGCTGCAGAACCCTTAGGAAAAATCTCACATTCTTGAATACTTGTCATGCGAATCTATTGATTTTGATAACTAAAATTTTATTGTTTCATTATCTCACAGATGGTGAGGACTCGCCATACCGATTAGGAGGACCAGCCACCAGTACCACCAGCCAGGGCTGCGAGAGGCCGAGGCCGCGGTCGAGGCTATGGTAAGGGTAGAGGTGCAGCCCGTGCAGCAGCTGGGGCAGTACGTTCAGACCCTCTAGTTGCTCCAGATCAGAATCAAAGCAACACAAAATAGAACAACATATATAATTTTCCAGTTAGAAACATCACCAAATCTTTGTTTAATTCTCTGACCTTTAAAAAAGTAGGAAATACATATACTTTTAGAAAAGTGTAGTCTAGAAAATATTGCAACGTACTACTTGAACCTTTTGGAAGGAAGTAAAATTGTTTTGATCGAGTACTGAGCATGAAAGTGGAAATATAACCAATGATTCCAATAATGAAAAGACAGTCATCAAGAAGCTTATTCCAAGCAAATTCAAAGGCGCATTACTTAGTACGTAGTCCTCCGTTTTAATTTATTTGTTTTGGTTTAATTGAGCACAAAGATTAAAAAAGTAAGAAATACTTTTACATCTTGTGGCCTTAAACTTAAATTTTTCATGAGAAAAATTCTACACTAGCTTCTTGATCACGCCCAACTACGCCTTATAAAAAGGACTAAGCGGTCGCTGCAAATATAATTCGGTTCAAGTTCGAAGTCGAATCCCGAAGGGAACTAACCTATTTACTACAACTTTTAGTGATGCTAATGACAAGCTCATGCAACTTCCGGATGCAAGATTTTTATGAATAAATAGTGGAGTTTATTTAGCTAATGTAAAAGGACAATAAAACTAGCAATAATCAAGAATAAAGTTGAATTCAATGGTAAAAGGATATAGGGCTATTGATGTGCCCAATTGCCGGATTAGTTCTTAACTCTTTAGCTATAATCTCGCCGTAATACTCTATGAGGATTATGAGTTCTGGGCTACCGTAATTATCTCTCGATCAATTACAATGATTTACTAGAAACATTCTTTCGAACTACTCTAGCTAACAATTTATGCAACTCGAAATTATCCCACCAACGCTTTGTTATTTCTAAAGCCACTTTAAAATTCAAGTAATTAATCTCTTCAATTACCCAAAAGTGGTGTTGTTCAACAACAATCTAACCAAGTCTTCTTTCTCAAGTAACACAAGGCAACTAGACACGATTAATCAAGGGCCCTTTCAGTTAACCACAATACAAAATGTAGTTGAACAATCATAGAACAAACACGACTCGATTATATCAAAATAGAGTTAAAACTTCATCCAACAATTGGTTCCATCAATCCTAGATTAAATGTTTAGCTACTCATACTAATACAAAACATAGCAATAATATGATTCATGATTCACAATGATAAGTAGAAAGAAGAAGAAAGAAAATCTAAAGAATTGCTTGATCTTCTATCCCTTGTTCTTACCTCCAATTATGTCTAAAACAAGCCTCCTCTGACTTTTTGGCGAGTTTGGGCTCTTATAGGTTTAGGTTAATTGCCGAGAAATTTACACAAAAGCCCCTGCATTCTGTCGCTTTTAAAAAATAGTCTGCAGTCGCGCACTCAATCGCGGACCCGACCGCGGACTTGCACCTCTTCACTGTATTCCTCCGCGTTCCACTACGCGCCCACCTGCCTTTTGCATTTTTTTCTTGTTTTCCTCGCTCTTTTTCATCCGGGCTATCATTTGATTGGCCTTGTATGTTAATAATTGACTCCAAAACGCTTTTTATCTCCCTCCTAGCTCGGAGTGGCTCTTATAAAGCATAAATTTCTCAATTAGAGCATTTTTTTTATCTTTCAGAATTTAAACATCAATAAAGTGCGGTTAAATTAGAGTATAAATAGCGTATATATTGCATATTATAGGCTACTATCAACACCCCACACTTAAACCGTTGCTCGTCCCCGAGCAACAAAACCACACTCTACAGGCCTAACTTCACTATGAAATTTCCCTACTCATCATACCAAGAATATTTCACAATGGTCAACTACATTAGAATAACATCCACACCTCAAGAGTGGACTCTCTCTAGCCGCGCAATGTCCCTAACCGGCTTACTTACTCTAAGTCGGAGGTCCAGACTTACCTCCCTTTCATGAATCAAGTTCCTGCTCACCACAAAAGAGACTTATTTCCTAATAAATACAATTCACACACACTGAGGACTTCAAATAAACAAGATTCGCTCACCCTCAGAAAGAACATTCTTGTGCCACAGAAAATGCACCATATGCATGCCCGTAGTGTCTACTCTACTAATCGAGCTTATTCAGTCTAGGATCAATTAGGACTTATTTGGATGTAATGTAGGCTGCAGGTCGGGTAGGATACATTTAGATATAATAGTGACTACACTTCCCTAAGCACTTTAATACATATCTTTTAATATTCAAGCACATACTTATGTCAAACCACAATTCTAACTTTATATCAATATGTCATACCTCATGATTCTTTAAGCACAATTATATAAAAAGCCACCACCATCAAAGACTATATATATATATATATATATTTTATTTTTTTTTTCAATTCAGGTGGCTTTTAGTATTACTTTTCAACACAATGCACCTCTCTCCTTATTTCATCAGTTCAACTCAAAAGCCAAACCAACCACCCCACACTTTAACGTTTACATATTTCATAACAATTCAAGTGATTATAAGAGGTGACAAGGTTCAAATATATGGACAATTCAAAAATTTGGTAATGCTTGTAATGTAGTTGCCAAAGAAACAGGATTACAGGTTCAAAGGGGTTAACTATGGTAATAACAATTAGGTGGGTGGAACATGTATATATATGGTTCAACAAAGAAGTGCCTATATCACTTCCTAGACCAAATAAAACTACCCTTTCGCTTTGCAAACACACGAGGCAAGTTCTAGGCGTTAAATGTTAGCACAGAATACATAAAGCCTCACACACACATTGCACATGACTTAATCCTGTTTAGATCATCAGACACTCCGCTCAGGGTACTTAAGACAAATCAAATACACATTAAGGCCTCTCACAAGAGTCAATCAATGAGCCTAAGTGTCTATATTCAAGGCACCATGGAGTTAAGGGATCCTATTTCAATTATGCCCCTCGCCCATAAGAGCCTAACTAAAAATGAAAAAACTAACTACACCCGGTTCAAATAAAACCCTTGGAAAAGAACCTTGATTTAAAGAAAAACCAAGGGGAAGTTGATACATGTCACGACCCAAATTTCCCTCCGTTGGGTATCATGATGGCACCTAGTCTTAGGGACTAGGTAAGCCTAACATTTCCACTGAACAACAACAATAATAAAGGAATTATAGCAGTCTTGATACAGAAATCTTGACATAGTTTACAATTTTCCAAACCCGATAAATACAAGTCATAAGCTCTACGACATCTTTCAACCGAATCTAAATACAATTGTCTAGAAATAATAAGTACAGTTGTCATAAACAGGAAGGTGACTCTGAAGCCTGCGAACGCAGCAGCAGGTTTACCTTGAGTCTCCTCATCAATGATCCACGCAGCTAATAACAACATTTACCTGGATCTTAACACAAAAATGCGCAGAAGTGTGCACACCACAGCGGTGCCCAGTAAGTATGAAGACTAACTTCGGTGAAGTAGTGACGAGGAATAGTCAAGACACCACTAGTCTAATAAGTAAAAAGACATAAATGTACAAATGACTGAAACATAATATCTATTTAAAGATTTTTTGATATATTAACGGTACGATCGAATAATACGGAAGAAAATTCAATAAGTACGATCAACAGATAACATAATAGAAATACGCAAAGAGAATGGAAAGAATGCAAGCCAAATGTCGGGAATCACAACCCAATAAAACACTAGCAAATCAGCACTGCATCAATTTATTCACGTCAGGACTTAGCCAATAAACTCAATAAGGCTGGTCAAACCTTCGAGTGAAAACCTTTAAATCGTAAGTTTATTTCGAAAGCTTTAAAGATATAATCATTTCGGAATAGAGAAATTTCTTCTTTGAAACATACTTTCTCTGAATGTATATTTATATATTTTTATAAAGAGAAATCCTTGAAACATAGTCCCTTCAAAATACGTGGTGTTCAAATATACTTTCCCAAATACTGTTCTTTCAAATATCATATTTATGCAAGACAAATACTTTTCAAATATACTTTCGAAATAGAAGTCCTTCAGACATAACTTTTCCTGGAGATAATTGCTTTTCCGCTATANGCATTGCATATTTAAATTGGGACTACAGATGAGTTTCCGGGAGCTTTCCCCCTGTACTGCATTGCATGAAAAATTCTGAGTTACAGACTGAGTTCCGGTGGTTTTATCATTGAGGAGATTTGGACCGAAAGATATATATATATATATATATATATATATATCTTTCGGTCCAAATCTCCTCAATGATAAAACCACCGGAACTCAGTCTGTAACTCAGAATTTTTCATGCAATGCAGTACAGGGGGAAAGCTCCCGGAAACTCATCTGTAGTCCCAATTTAAATATGCAATGCAGTATAGGGGAAAGCTCCCGGAAACTCGTCTGTAGTCCCAATTTAAATATGCAATGCAGTACAGGGGGAAAGCTCCCGGAAACTCGTCTGTAGTCCCAATTTAAATATGCAATGCAGTACAGGGGGAAAGCTCCCGGAACTCGTCTGTAGTCACAATCTAAATTTGAAATGCAACCACTGAGGAAAACAACCAGAATGCGAAAAAACAACATACATTGCCACAACAGGCGCAAAAACAAACAAGATCGAATGCAAAGTGTGATGAGAAAATCAGTACAAAGACTTAAATCACAAAAAATGGTAAAAACTCACTCATAAGAAGTAGCCACTGAAAGGAATGCCAAGCACAAGGAGAAGCATCATAACGAGGGGAAAACAAGGCAAATATAGCAACGATTATATATATTCAAGTTCACAACCAAGAAACCAAATCATCCCGGCAAGGGAATAAGATATAACCAATCTCACTTAGACAATTAGCTTCACCGAATAAACTCAGCTTGAACAAATGCTCAGTAAGTAGGCAACATCAAAGATATATCATCAACATGGGCGGTCATCAATTAAACCTAAGTAGTACTTAAGGGAAAATCATTTAAATCACGATGTACGACTCACGGGCATGCTTGACACCAACGTATAGATATTCAAATTACTGTTAGAAAATTATAGGGCCACATAGGTAGTGTATGAAGAAAGATATAGTATAACGGTAGGAAAGGCAAAGTCTTCATTTAAGTCAATTAAGATCAATAAAGAAACAAGGAATGCTAGGCAAGTAACTTCTAATTTTAGCAGGAAGATATGAAACTAGAAATCAGGAACTCAGATATAACAATTTCAATTCATACACGGGGAACATAAGGACCTAAAAATCCTAAAAGGGTAATCTATTTGCAAATAAGTCCGAGTACGCACTCGTCACCTCGCGTACGCGGGCTACAATCAACATAGAAGACTCAATCCTAAGGGGTAGTTCCCCCACACAAAATTAGGTAAGATACTTACCTCGACGGTGACAACCCGGTACTCTAAAATGAACTTCTCAGGCGAAAAGACCCCCGGACGGCTCAAAATCAACCAAAACAACTTCAAAACACACACAAATTGTATAAGGATCTATTCCGAACAAGAAAATCTTAATCTTTACAATATTATAAAAATCGACCCAAAAGTCGACCCTTGGCCCGCACCTCGGAACACGACAAATTTTACAAATTCCGATTACCCATTCCGATACGAGTTCACCCATACTAAATTTATCCAATTACGATAACATTTGGTCTTTCAAATCATGATTTTACATTTTAGAAGTTTTCTTTCAAAACTCACAATCCCCTGAACCCAAAACACAAATTAAATGATAAAAACAAGAATTAATTCATGAAATATAAATTAATTATAGTGGAAGAACACTTACCCCTTTGATTTGTGTGAAAACCCTCAAAGAATCTCCCAAAACCGAGTTCTAGAAGTCAAAATATGTCAAAAATGGTGAAACCCCGATTGTGAAGATGCGATCGCGAAGAAGAGAAAAACTGCCCAGGTACCTTTTTGTTCAATGCGTTCGCGGGCCAATTATTGTGATCGCATAGAAGAAGGAATGTCCACTGCCACAATAGCATTGTGTGATCGCGATTGTGAAGATGCGATCGCGAAGAAGAGAAAAATATACTTCCGCGATCGCGAACGTGTGTATGCGATCGCGTAGAGTGAAGTCTACAAGTTTTGCAATCGCAAAGTAGACTATGAGATCACGATTAATAAAAACTGGGCTGACCAGAGGAACACTATGCGATCGCGACTACTCCTATGCGATCGCATAGAAGGAAACCAGAAGGCAAATTTCAGCTGTTCAAAAATAAGGAAAATGGACCCGACACCCATCCGAAACACACCCGAGGCCCACGGGACCCTGTCCAACCACACACACAAGTCATATAACCTAACACAGACTCGCTCGAGGTTTCAAAACTTATAAAATAACACTAAAATGATGGATCAAACCAAAATCCAAACTTATAAATTTTTAAAACTTCTAATATCAACACTCGCGTTGAAACCTATCAATTCAACCCGGAATGACGTGAAATTTTGCAGACAAGTCCCAAATGACACAACGGACCTGCAACCACTCTCAGAATTCTATTCCGAGCCCGATATTAAAATTTCAGCTATCGACCGAAATCGCCGAAATTCTAACTTTCGCCAAATTATCTCAAATCACTCTACAGACTTCCAAATCCAATTCCGGACACGCGCCTAGGTCTAAAATCATCATATGAAGCTGTTGACATTAACCAAAACTCATTACGAGGCCATTTACAAAAAAGTCAAACCTCCGGTCAACTTTCTTCACTTAAGCTTCAAAATTTGAAAGTTCTCTCCCAATCCGACTCCGAATTAACCGATAACTGAATTCTAACCACACACACGGGTCGATGTACACAATGTGAGGCTTCTTATGACCTTATACCACCGAACAAAACTTAAATTCTCAAAACGATCGGTCGGGTCGTTACCCCCCCTCTTAAAACAAACGTTCGTCCTCGAATGTGCCAGGATTCACATCGAACTCATCCAATAACTGATTGTACACTTCTAACACATACCCGCGGGTGATCCCACGTCACCCAAACCCACTTAAGCCTGACGGAACAATAACAACTACAATATAGCCTTCACATCACCACCGATAAGCCTCATTCCTCACTTTCTCACCTTCTACTCATTTCTCAAAAGAGTCGATTCTAAATCCATATCCGGCATTAGCATCAACCAACTGCATCAACTCAGGTCTACACCCATAAGGCACGACCACAAAACATAGCACATCACATATAGGCTCAAAAAGCACTTTTGATCACAATAACTGCCCGAAATCAACTCAACATTGGCAATTAGCCCCACATATGGAAGAACTCTGTTTCCAAACCCCATAATACTGATAATGATGCAATGAACATGAAATCTTCATTATTAAACACCCGAATCACCAAGCCACAACTAACATCACCGGGCACACATCTCGCAAACTAAACTAAGGAAAACACATAACGAAATGGTTGAATATGAAAATAGAAGCATATAAAGGATCTATCAAACAAAATCCCATAGGCACAACTCTCTATAAATACTGACTTTGCAAAATAAATATAACAAGGAAGAAGCAAAGCATATGAACAAACCACCAGAATTCGATCCTGATAAAAGTTCCACCGCGGTACTCAACCCGGTCTAAATATATCGAATCAAAAATATCACGAGGACCTCGCTTTCAACTCTGAATCACATACCGAAAATATATCATACCAATATAAATTTCTCCATTAACTCATCTCAGCTGATGAAAGTCATAATTCTAACTGAACTCACATCTCGATGGAGTATCAAATCACAGCTCGTAAACAAAATACTTAGGAAAAAAGAATCACATAAAGCTCACCATAATGAACAACAAGGACTCACTTCTAATCTCACCACTATCAATGATGAATAAAACAACGATAGACACGACTACCTCTCATAAAATCTCTCAACAGGAGAAAACACGAAAATAGAGTGCCAAGCATAAAACTCACTCATAAATAAGAAACAAATAAGGGAAACTCGTCCCGACCGACAGAGGTATAGTGAAATACAATGGTACCCCAATTTAGCACATCAAGACATACATGGGTGATAATATTTGGCACAACGGACTCTAGCCTACTATATGCAACACATCAACGGGTCGGGCCTCCCCCTCCTGGGCGCCCTCTACCCACTTGAATACCCGGCTATAACACTCCTACCTGAATCCTGGAACAATCCTCACCCTGTGGCTAACATCTCCACACTGAAAATAATCTCTCTGCCGATTTGGCTGTGGAAAACATACAATACGGATCCTCTGAGACCCATGAGTACCTGAAAAGCCCCCATGGGAAGATGGTAATGCAAACTGAATTGGTTGACCCAAAATTCTCTACCATGATGTACCTTGGTTCCATAATAAGGAACAATAGATTACTCTAGTCTACGAGGCCTCCTCGCCTCCCAAAACTCTCTCTCCTGATCTCGTCTGACCTCTCGCTTCTGGTCCCACATGCTCCTTAACCGGCGAGCGATCCCCACTACCTACTGAAACGAGGCATCCTACTCTAACACTCGAGTCTCGCTGAATCGAATATCATGTCTGAATCTCTCAATGACTCTACAGACTCATCTCCTAACTGAAGCAACCAAACGAGGTGCATGTCTGGAAACCTCACTAAATCTAACCGCATACTCCATGAGTGACATGGCGCCCTGACGCAACTGCTCAAACTCCGTGCGTTGAACATTTCAAGGAACTGAGGTGCAACCTCCCTCAAAACATCTCCCAAAACTGAATCCATGCTAGTGAAGGTAACTCGGCCAGGTTACCCCAACTCATATGCCGCCACCACTGATCAACCCACTACTCTGAACCTAAGACGTGACAAAAACAATGCCGCTCGTCTCCATAACACCCTAAATGCGAAGAATATAGTGACACTCCCCCAGGAAAACCCGGGGCACCATCTGCCACCAATCCACTGAAAGATAGAAGGGTTGTACTTTCTATACCTCTCAAGTCCAGGGTATTCTTCCTCCGATGCTACTTCCCTAACCACAGGATGAACTGAAACCACATGTCGTGTTGCCATGACAACTGGAACCTGACCAATATGATCTTACTGCTCTGGTGTGTAGACGGTGGGAGTCTGAACTCCTCCCCTGATCCGTGTAATAGCCGGCGAACTAGAATCAATCTCGCCTGAGTCAATGTACCATATATTCTCAAAACTATGCCCAGGCCTCCTGAAGTCCGGGGTAGCAACAGGCACCCCCAGTACCTCTCCCCCAACTAGAACTTCTGGCGACCACTCAACGGCTGCTCTGGTAGGCATCTTAACTGCGGCATGTGCTCCTTGTCAGCCTCTGTCTCTGAACCTTGCGACGTTTGCTTCGGGTAACATCATCAGGAACCGCGGCTCGTGTTCTCACCGTCGGTGAGAGAATGGATCGATAATTTCAAACTTCAAGATCAATGAATTCACACGATAGGAATGAAGGAAGTGAAATTGTCCTAATAGTTCTGTAGCCCCTAGAAGATAAGTATAGACGTCTTCGTACCGATCCGCAAAACTCTACTAAACTTTCTTATGACTCGTAGCACCTATGAACCTAGAGCTCTGATACCAACTTGTCATGACCCAAATTTCCCTCTGTTGAGTATCGTGATGGACCTAGTCTTAGAGACTAGGTAAGGCTAACATTTCTACTGAACAACAACAATAATAAAGGAGTTATAGCAGTCTCGATATAGAAATCTTGACATAGTTTACAATTTCCCAAACCCGATAAATACAAGTCATAAGCTCTACGACATCTTTCAACCGAAACTAAATACAACTGTCTAGAAATAATAAGTACAGTTGTCATAAACAGGAAGGTGACTCCGAAGCCTGCAAACGCAATAGCATGTTTACCTTGAGTCTCCTCATCAACGATCCACGCAGCTAATAACAACATTTACCTAGATCTGCACACAAAAAAGCGCAGAAGTATAGTATGAGCACACCACATCGGTGCCCAGTAAGTATCAAGACCTACCTCGGTGAAGTAGTGACGAGGAATAGTCAAGACACCACTGGTCTAATAAGTAAAAAGACATAAATGTACAAATGACCGAAACATAATATCTATCTAAAGAATTTTTGATATAATTAACGGTACGATTGAATAATACGGAAGAAAATTCAATAATTACGATCAACGGACAACATAATAGAAATACGCAAAAAGAATGGAAAGAATACAAGCCAAATGTCGGGAATCACAACCCAATAAAATACTAGCAACTCAGCACTGCATCAATTTATTCACGTCAGGCCTTAACTAATAAACTCAATAAGGCTGGTCAAACCTTCGAGTGAAAACCTTTAAATCGTGAGTTTATTTCGAAAGCTTTAAAGATATAATCATTTCGGAATAGAGAAATTTCTTCTTTGAAACATACTTTCTCTGAATGTATATTTATATATTTTTATAAAGAGAAATCCTTGAATAATAGTCCCTTCAAAATACGTGGTGTTCAAATATACTTTCCCAAATATTGTTCTTTCAAATATCATTTTTATGCAAGACAAATACTTTTCAAATATACTTTCGAAATAGAAGTCCTTCAGACATAACTTTTTCTAGAGATAATTTCTTTTCAGCTACACTTTTCAATATATATATATATTTCGGTCCACATCTCCTCAATGATAAAACCACCGGAACTCAGTCCGTAACTCAGAATTTGTCATGCAATGCAGTACAGGGGGAAAGCTCCCGGAAACTCGTCCGTAGTCCCAATTTAAATATGCAATACAGTACTGAGGAAAAGCTCTCGGAAACTCGTCCGTAGTCCTAATTTAAATATGCAATGCAGTACAGGGGGAAAGCTCCTGGATACTCGTCCGTAGTCCCAATTTAAATATCAATGCAGTATAGGGGGAAAGCCCCCGGAAACTCGTCCGTAGTCCCAATTTAGATATGAAATGCAGCCACTGAGGAAAACAAGCAGAATGCGACAGAAACAACATACATTGCCACAACAGGTGCAGAAACAAACAAGACCGAATGCAAAGTGCGATGAGCAAATCAGTACAAAGTCTTACAAAAAATGGTAAAAATTCTCTCATAAGAAGTAGCCACTGAAAGGAATGCCAAGCACAAGGAGAAGCAGCATAATGAGGGGAAAGCAAGGCAAATATAACAACGATTCTATCTATTCAAGTTCACTACCAAGAAACCAAATCATCCCGGCAAGGGAATCGGCTATAACCAATCTCACTTAGACAATAAGCTTCACCGAAACACACCCGAGGCCCCCGGGACCCTGTCCGAAACACATCCGAGCCCCCCGGGACCCTGTCCAACCACACACACAAGTCATATAACCTAACACGGACTCTCTCGAGGTTTCGAAACTCATAAAATAACACTAAAAAGACGGATCAAACCAAAATCCAAACTTATAAATTTTTAAAACTTCTAATATCAAGACTCGTGTCGAAACCTATCAATTCAACCTGGAATGACGTGAAATTTTGCAGACAAGTCCCAAATGACACTACGGACCTGCATCCACTCTCGGACTTGGTTTGGACCTCAAATCACTCTACGGACTTCCAAATCCAATTCCATATACGCGCCTAAGTCCAAAATCATCATACGAAGTTGTTGACATTAACCAAAACTCATTCCGAGGCCGTTTACACAAAAGTCAAACCTCTGGTCAACTTTCTTCACTTAAGCTTTAAAATTTAAAAATTCTCTCCCAATCCGACTCCGGATTAACCGGTAACTAAAATCTAACCAAGCACACAGGTCAATGTACACAATGTGAGGCTTCTTATGACTTTACACCACCGAACGGAGCTTAAATTCTCAAAACGACCGATCGGTTCGTTACCATACACTACTACAAAACCAAAATATTTTTGTTGTTGTTGTTTTTTTTTTTTTGGTTCTACTTTAATCCCTCAAGAAACCCGTCGAGTTGTATCCATCATCGGGCCAAGTCAAATTTAACTTAACAAAAAAAACTACAAAACAATTATATACATATACAACAACATACAACATCATCCCCCACCCCACACTTAAAAAATTGGCATGTCCCCATGTCAAATAAATTAAAGCAAGGTAAGGTAAGGGGACTTCCCTAGTAACTCAGTCCTGGTAGGAGACAGTGCCAGAATCGAGGTGACAAGCTCGTCCTAGCGCCCGCAGCTAACCCATAATCTTCTTTTCAGACTTAGCATTTTGAGTAGCCTGATCATGAACTCTAGTACGCAGATCTGTGACCGAAGTGCGCCGCCCTGCCATATCCTGCTCCAAAGCTGTCGGGCGGGTACTCCGACGAGCCTGAGATGGACCTGCCTCATCTGGGATCTGCACCTGTGGGGGTGGGGCATGCATAGCCTCCTCCTGACCATCATGATCACCCTCAGACTCATCCGAGGTGTCATCGTGAGTAGCTCCAGGTGCCACCGGGTCCTTCCCAATTGTTACTTTGCTTGCCCGGAATGCGGCCTCCTTTGGCACCTTCCCATCTATGTTGAGGTTCTCGGGAACTCTCACCGCTCGGCATAATCTGGTGACTAGAGATGGAAAGTAGAATGCATAATTCTTCTCGGGTGAGCGGACGAACATCTCATCCTGGATGAGCCGGGCCACATCAAAATCTCGGTTATTCACAAAACACCAAATCACTGCCGTGCTAGGTCCATTTACATCAGTGGTGTTGTGCGATGGAAACAAACAATTGTTGATTATTGTAAGCCAACACTTTGCCTCCCAAGTGACGGATGATGAATTCAAGACGCTCCCAGGTGTAACCCATACTACCTCCTTGCCCAACACACAAATGGTTTGGATGAATAGATTCTAAGTGACGGGCTTTTGCTGGTATGTCTCATAAAAATATTCACCCCTATCAAAAACCGGTAACCTATACACTCGTATGATGGCATCGAGTGAAGCATCCATCCTTTTTTGTCGCACTATGCAGATCTGGTCTTGGTGTTCCGGGCAATTGGCATAAAAATCCCGCACCAGCATCATGTTGCCTTCCTCCGGCTCTTCAAAGAATATGTCGAGCTGGCGCCTCATCAATTCCCGATACATGTTTGGGCATTCAACCTGGAGAGTTTTCCTATCAATGGCTCTCTCGGCCACATGTTTCTTTGACATATTCTCACTAAAATGCTCCTAAGATTTTCTAGATACAAATCGGTGATTGTCAAATTAGCTCATGCTAGCCGGTTCCCGAGATCTAGAGGAACCTCCCGGTCCACTGGCCGAGGATCCTGTAGAACGTCTCTTCCGGGAGTGATTCATGATACCTAACGTCCGCCCTGTCCGCCCCGTCCGCACCCAGCTCCGTGGTTGCGGACACTGGGCAGAAACCATCTTAAACTCCGCGCCCTGTCCGTGGCCGCGGACGCTGGGCAGAAACTGTGTCAACATCCGCGTTCATGTCTGCGGTTAGGATCGTGGTCGCGGATCACTGTTCTGAACATTTTTCTATTTTCTTCAATTTTTACCTCTTCCGGGGTTAGCTTTTGACCTCGACTCCTTCCGATGTGCCCAAATCTTTCCCTGCACACTGGTAGTTTGGTGAATATCGTTCACATCAAATATAACACAAAATAAAAACAAAAGAAGATCATGGGATGCCTTCCAAGAAGCGCCCGAGTTAACGTCGTGGCACGATGAATTACAATAAACCATGGGTTGCCTCCCAGGAAGCGCTTGATTTAACGTCGCGGCACGACGCAGGCTTTGATCATCACTCCTCATTCGCGTACTGGGGCTCTTCCAAAGTTATTACCACTTTATCCCCTTTTTCTTCGTCCATTCCAAGGTAGTGTTTCAACCTTTGCCCATTCACCGTGAACTTATTTGTCC
The DNA here is from genome assembly GCA_005239505.1 of Nicotiana paniculata. Lineage (NCBI taxonomy): Eukaryota > Viridiplantae > Streptophyta > Magnoliopsida > Solanales > Solanaceae > Nicotiana > Nicotiana paniculata. The sequence continues at coordinate 12,112 of ML356063.1, read as the reverse complement.
CATCTTCTGATTCAATCTCCAAAGCTCCACTTAAGAACATTTGCACCACTCTGAAGGGTTCTGACCATCGAGACTTCAACTTACCCGGAAACAATCTCAATCTTGAGTTGTATAACAACACTAGCTCTCCGGGTTTGAAGTGCCGATTTAAGATGTGCTTATCATGCATTAGTTTCATTCTTTCTTTGTATAGTTTAGCACTCTCGAATGCCTGGAACCTGAATTTCTCGAGCTCATGTAACCCAGTGACTCTGCTGGTGCCTGCGGTCTCCAAATCCAAATTCAACTGCCGCAATGCCCATATTTATTTATGTTCGAGCTCTACAGGAAATTGGCATGCCTTTCCAAACACCAACTTGTACGGTGACATACCAATTGAAGTTTTGAATGCTATGTGTTACGCCCACAATGCATCATCCAACTTCTTTGCCCAATCGGTCCTTGTTGCATTCACTGTTTTTGTAAGGACACTTTTAATTTCCCGATTTGACTCTTCAACTTGATCGCTTGTGTGTGGGTGGTACAGTGAGGCTACTTTTTGGCGAACTCCATACTTTTCCAACAGGCGTGCAAATGCTTTATTGCAAAAATGGGTTCCACCATCACTGATTATAGCTCTCGGGGTGCCAAAGTGTGTGAAGATTTTTTTCTTTAGGAAACTTGTCACCCTTTTTGCATCATTGGTTGGGAGAGTCACCGCTTCGGCCCACTTGGAGACATATTCAACCGCTACCAATATATATTTGTTACCATATGAGCTGATGAACGACCACATAAAGTCGATCCCCCACATGTCAAAAACCTCCACCTCTTGAATTGTGATCATCGGCATCTCGTGACGGCGAGATATGTTGCCTGTCCTTTGGCATTCATTGCAACTTTTGAACCAAGCATGGGCATTCTTGAACAGGGTAGGACAATACAATCCCGATTCCAACACTTTTGCTGCTGTCCGGATTCCTCCAAAGTGTCCACTATATGGTGAAGCATGGCAAGCCTGCAAAACAGAAGGTTGATCTTTCTCGGGGATACACCTCCTGATCATGTTATCAACACATATCTTAAAATTAGAGGCTCATCCCAATAATAATATCGACAATCACTGAAGAACTTTTTCTTTTGAATTGAGGAGAGATCATAAGGTATAATACCTCTTGCTAAGTAATTAGCAATATCAGCATACCATGGCGCCTCCTCCATTGTCACAACAAGTAACTGTTCATCCGGGAATGTCTCTGTGATATCTTCAACCTCCATTCTCTTTTCTTCTCCTTCCAACCTCGAGAGGTGGTCTGCCACTTGATTGTCCGTCCCCTTTCTGTCATGGATTTCTAGATCGAATTCTTGTAGCAAAAAAACCCAGTAAATCAAGCGTGGCTTTGACTCCTTATTTGCTATCAAGTAACTAATTGCTGCATGGTCAGTATAAATAATAACTTTTGAACCAATTAAGTACGACCTGAATTTGTCGAAGGCAAACACTACAACGAGAATTTCCTTTTCCGTGATAGTATAATTAAGTTGTGTACCACTGAGCGTTCTGCTTGCATAGTAGATCGAGTGCATCATCTTATCCTTGTGTTGCCCCAAGACTGCTCCTATAGCATAATCACTGGCGTCGCGTATGAGCTTGAATGGTTGCTCCCAGTTGGGTGCAGCAATGATGGGTGTAGTCACCAATCTCTTCTTCAGCTCCTCAAAGGCCAACCTGCAAGCATCAGAAAACACAAAGGGCTGGTCTTTTTCAAGCATCTTACTTAATGGGTTAGCAATCTTGGAAAAATTCTTAATGAACCGCCTATAAAACCCGGCATGCCCAAGGAAACTTCTCGCTGCCTTTACCGAAGTGGGTGATGGAAGCTTCTAAATCACATCAACCTTGGCATAGTCGACTTCAATTCCCTTTTCGGACACTCGATGGCCCAACACTATTCCTTCTTGTACCATAAAATGGCACTTCTCCCAATTCAGCACCAAATATTTCTCCAAAAATCTTTTGAGCACTATTCTTAGGCTGTGAAGACAATCTTCGGATGAATCCCTCACCATGGAGAAATCATCCACAAACACCTCCATAATATCCTCAACCATGTCAATGAAAATGGCTAACATGCACCGTTGGAATGTGGTCGGTGCATTGCAAAGTCCAAAGGGCATTCTCCGAAAATCAAAGATGCCATACGGACAAGTGAAGGACGTTTTCTCTCTATCTTCCGGGGATATCGAGATCTGGTTATACCTTGAGTATCCGTCCAAGAAACAGAAGTGGGATCGCCCAGCTAACCTTTCCAACATTTGGTCAATGAAAGGCAAGGGGAAATGGTCCTTCCGGGTGGCTGTGTTCAATTTCCGATAGTCCATGCAAATCCGCCACCCCGTGACTGTACCAGTTGAGATCAACTCGTTCTTCTCATTCTGTACGACTGTCATTCCTCCCTTTTTTTGGCACACATTGGACATGACTGACCCAATTGCTGTCAGAGATGGGGAAGATGATACTTGCATCCAGCCACCTAATCACTTCCTTCTTTACTACTTTTTTCATATTCGGGTTCAACCGTCGTTGATGTTCTTTGGAAGGTTTGTGCCCCTCTTCCAGAAGAATCTTGTGCATGCAGAAGGCTGGGCTGATACCTTTTATGTCTGCCATGGTCCAACCAAAAGTAGTCTTACATTCTTTCAATACCTGCAATAATTGCTCTACATGCACAACTAGCAAACCAGATGATATAATAACAGGCAAAGTAGAATTGGGACCCAAGAAAGCGTACCTGAGGTGGGCTGGAAGCGGTTTCAAGTCCAGCTGTGGTGGTTCCTCTATTGATGGTTTTGCGGGTGGTGTCGCTCTCTCTTCTAAGCGTAGGGGCTCGAACTGAGGTTCCCTTTTCCATAACCCTTGGCCTTCGAGAGCCATGACCCATTCTGCCAACCCTTTACTCTCCATCTCTTCCAAGTTTGTCAAGCAGACTCCCAATGGATCCTTGACATTAAGGGTCTTATCCTCTTGTTGCAGTATCACATCCACGGCCTCCACTAGTGAGAAATTTGCAAATTCACTGGGTCTCCTCATGGATTGTTGAACGTTGATTATTATTTCTTCATTGTTAAACCTCATTTTTAGTTCTCCAGTCTCGCAATCAATCAATGCTCTCCCAGTGGATAAGAATGGCCTTCCTAGAATGGTGGGTATCTCCTCATCTACCTGACAGTCAAGAATAACAAAGTCTGTAGGGAATACAAATTTCCTCACTTGCAAAAGCACATCATCAAGAATTCCTGTCGGCCTTTTGACCGTGCGATCAGCCAGTTGCAGTAACATCGAGATCGGCCTAGATTTGCCAATGCCCAGTTTTGTATAGATTGCCAAGGGCATCAAGTTCTGGCTACCAAGTCACACAATTCTTTAGCAAAAGCATAACTCCCATTAGTACATGAAATAGTGAAGCTACCTGGATCAAACACATTTTGGGCCATAGGTCTTGTCACTTACGCGCTGCAGGTTTGTGTCAGAGTTATAGTGGACAAGTCCTTGAAGTCAAATTTCTGCGACATCAGGTCCTTCATCATTTTTGCATACCCTGAATTTTCCGTCAAAGCATCCATCATTGGAATACTCAATTGAATCTGGTGAAGCATTTCCATGAATTTCCTGTATTGATCATCTTTCTTTTGTTTTGCCAATCTCTGAGGGAATAGTGGGGGAGTCAATCTCTGTCCACTGCTTGATGTCTTTTTATTTTGCTAGAAGCTTCAGGCACAAGAGGTGCTACCTATTTTGAGACTTGTTCACCTTCTTTTACCTTACCCTTGTCAACCTGTGCATGTTCGACTACCACCTCGGTGAGCTCTGCTGATTCATCTGCATCTAATGTAACTGGAGTGGCTGGCGTAGTCTCTTTTCTATATTGAGTAACTTCTTGCTCTCTGTCTAAATCTCTTCCATTCCTGAGACTCTCTACCATTAGCTCATTTAGGTTTTTCTCCTTTGAATATTTGTATCTGCCGGCAATGTTCCTTAGGGGTGATTGTTTAAGGCCATGGACAACTGTCCCAGTTGAGTTTCAATGCCTTTGATTGATGAGTCATGTGCTGCTAACTTTTCTTGCATCTTACCATTTGTTCCAATGAGTTATTGCAGCATGCCCCTGATTTCTACCATGTTGTCATCCTACTGTTGATGAGGTGATTGGTAGGACAACTGTTTCTTGTGCTGCTGTTGATAGCCATGTTGCCTTTGATACAACATAACTTGGCCTTGTGATCGTGCCCCTCCAGGTTGTGGCACGTTGGGTCTGTACTGCTGGTTTGGTGCTGGCCCCCATTGTTTCCCTCTTTGCCTCTGACTCCCGAAATTATTGACATAATTCATGTATTCTCTGAAACCCTGGTTGTCATTCTCTCCACTCCACGAGCACACATAAGACTGGTTTATGCAAGGGTGCACAATCCCTCATTTGTTGTATCAACAATGTGCACTTGCTTTGTACCCATCTCGTCGATCTTCTTTATCAGTATGCTCATCTGAGTTATGAGCGTGGCTATGTTCTCTCCATGGGAATTGTTTGGGTAAAGAACAACAGAATGCACTATTGGTGTCAGTGTCGTTCCTCTAGTCATCCAGCCTGAATTTTGATCCATCTTATGGAGAAGAATCTTGCACTCTGTGAATGTCTTGCTCAGAAATTCACCCCCAGCTGAAGCATCTTTATTGGCTTTCAAACTGTCTTCCAAACCCATGTAGAATCTCTGTCCAAGCATCTGGTCTGGAATGCCATGGTGTGGGCACTTCACTAGCATCCCTTTGAACCTCTCCCAAGTTTCTTGAAAGGTCTCAATAGGTTTCTGCTTAAACTGCAATATCTCATCAATCTGCCTTGCAGTCTTGTTGGGAGGATAAAACTTGTTTAGAAACTGCTTGACTAATTCCTCCCAAGTGGCAATGGAGTTTATTGGGAGCGAATTCAGCCAAGTTTGAGCCTCTCCAGTCACAGAGAATGGAAACAGTAATAGCTTGATGGCTTCTGGAGTCACATTCAGTTGTCTTTGGGTCACACATATTGATAGGAAATTTTTCAGATGTTGTTGTGGATATTCAATGTATGACCCGGAGAACAGTCCCTTATTCTGCAATAGATGCAGCATGTTGTTGGTGATCTGGAATGTCTCCGCTTGTATCTGAGGTACATTAATGGCGGTGGCCAGGTTGTCAGTAGTTGGTTGTGCCCAATCATAAGAGCAGCTTCTGGCACAAGATCCACCACTCCGTTGTTTGGGTAAACCTGATTATTCCGATTGTTTCCATCGACATCATCCAGGTTGTCCATTTCAATTTCGAGTTGATGTTTTTGTTGTAACTGTTTGTTCTTCTTATTGGCACGATTTAATGCCTGAATATTTTCTCAGGGTCTGAGAGTCCTTCGAAAATTTCACCAGTCCTCGAAGGGCTTCTAGGCATACACCTGAGTCACAGGAGAGTTCAAACGTGAGAATTTCAATGGGAAAATTTTTAACATCGTAGAAAATTGATCTAAACTAAAAATCTTAGAAATTCTTCTAAGTTGTAATAAATAACATTGTTAGCTCCCAGACAACGACGCCAAAATTTGATCACGCCCAACTACGCCTTATAAAAAGGACTAAGCGGTCGCTGCAAATATAATTAAGTTCAAGTCCGGAGTCGAATCCCACAGGGAACTAACCTATTTATTACAACTTTTACTGATGCTAATTAAAAGCTCAGACAACTTCTGGATGCAAGATTTTTATGAATAAACAGTGGAGTTTATTTAGCTAATGTAAAATGACAATAAAACTAGAAATAATCAAGAATAAAGTTGAATTCAATGGTAAAAGAATCTAGAGCTATTGATTTTTCCAATTGCCGGATTAATTCTTAACTCTTTAGCTATAATCTCGCCGTAATACTCTATGGGGATTATGAGTTCCGGGCTACCGTAATTATCTCTCGATCAATTACGATAATTTACTAGAAACATTCTTTCGAACTACTCTAGCTAACAATTTCTGCAACTCAGAACCACCAAAATTTTGTTATTTCTAAACCCACTTTAAAATTTAAGTAATTAATCTCTTCAGTTACCCAAAAGTGGTGTTGTTCAACAACAATCTAACCAAGTGTTCTTTCTCAAGCAACACAAGGCAACTAGACACGATTAATCAAGAGCTCTTTCAATTAACCACAATACAAAACGTAGTTGAACAATCATAGAACAAACACGGCTCGATTATATCAAAATAGAGTTAAAACTTCATCCAACAATTGGTTCCATCAACCCTAGATTAAATGTTTAGCTACTCATACTAATACAAAACATAGCAATAATATGATTCATGATTCACAATGAAAAGCAGAGAGAAGAAGAAAGAAACTCTAAAGAATTGCTTGATCTTCTCTCCCTTGTTCTTGCCTCCAATTATGTCTAAAACAAGCCTCCTATGATTTCTTGGCGAGTTTGGGCTCTTATAAGTTAGGTTAATTGCCCAGAAATTTACACAAAAGCCCCTGCACTCTGTTGCTTTTAAAAACTCGTCCGAGGTCGCGGACTCAACCGCGGACACGACCGCGGACTTGCACCTCTTGACTGTTTTCCTCCGCATTCCACTACGCGCCCAGGTCCGCGGTCGCGGATCTGCCTTTTGCATTTTTTTCTTGTTTTCCTCGCTCCTTTTCATCCGGGCTATTATTTGATTGGCCTTGTATGTTCATAATTGACTCCAAAACGCTTTTTATCTCCCTCCTAGCTCAGAGTGGCTCCTGGAAAGCATAAATTTCTCAATTAAAGCATTTTGTTATCTTTTAGCATTTAAACATCAATAAAGTACGGTTAAATTAGAATATAAATAGCGTTTACATTGCATAATATAGGCTACTATCACTTCTAATTACTACTCTTCCTCCTTTTTCTTATCTCAACTTTTAGCGGATTATTCCCATATTGAAAGCTAGTGTAAATTAAAGAAGTTACACTATATGTTAATTTCCTTTCTTATTTTATTTTAGTTGAACTTTGAACGTACATGCAAAATCCGCTGGAATTGGCCTTTAATTTATAATCAAACTTTCTCAACGTTCTGATCCAGAAAATGTATAGGATAGGGAGATATATATACTTTAAGTTTATACACAAGTCATTCGTTGACAATTAATACACTTAGTTGGGTTTATCCTGTTCAATAAAGGCTCTTACTACTGCAACTAGTACACTAGCGATCCACCAGATTCTATTTAAAGGTTTTTGACCTTTTGTGCAATAATTTAATCACAAAGTGCAGGGAAATAAAAGTCTTGCTTTGCTAGTGGCTACTTTGTGGTTGGAAATTTTGGCGGATCAGTTGCGGTCATGTGCTTTATATGATCTGCTATATTTATCCATTTCGTGTTCTCGGAGGAAAATGTTCTTGTCTTAACTTAAGTATCCTTCTTTGTCATTAGTAGTGTGGTCTTGTTTAGGGAAGAACTTTTCGGGATAAAGTGTTAGTGTATCATTTAAGTTTGTTTTTTTATGATATTGTCCTCTCGATATTTTATACTTTCTTTTATATATTAGATTTTTTATCTTTATTTATGGACGTAGGTCAATTGACCGAACTATGTTTAATATTTATTTCTCTTTTGATATATTTTTCTTTTATTGTCTGATTTATCGTCGTTCAAGGTTTGTATTACTAGCTTTCGCATGACACCTAATTATTCCGATCATAACAAGTAGTATCAGAGCGAGGTTCAAGACAGGTACATCTTGGCGGATTTAGTTCTAGCCGCAACCTATTTGACGGTAGTCATGATTTTTGTTAAAGAAATTTGACCAGAATATTGTTCACGTTGAGACAAACTTTGTGGTGGAGATTTGGTGATGCGACTTGTTGAAGGTTATATGAAGAAGCTGGATCAAATTTATTTTGTCAGATAATTCAGGCAAAGGGGGAGAGTTGTTAGGTGTTTGTCCTGATTTTCTTACAATATTTGGTTTCTCCTATTTCTTGAAGGAAAACATATTTAACATAATTGATTTTCTCTTTTACGAAAAGGAAAATATAATTCTTCCATATTTTGCTAGTTTTTTTTCTCGGAGGAAAATATTTTTGAATTATATAAATTAAGGATTTTTCCTTCTCATTCAGTAGTATTCACAATATAACTATAAAGGGTTTGAAACTCTTGCTTAAGGGGAGAACTCTTCGAGAAAAACGTTAGTGTGTCACTTGTGTTTCCCTCTTTGTGAGGTTGTTCTCTTGATATTTTGTACTCTCTTTTATATAGTAGATTGGTTATCTCTACTTGTGAACGTAGGTCAATTGATCGAACCACATTTAATGTTTGTGTCTCTTTTGTTATTTTTCTCCTTTTCACCGTCGATTTATCATTGTTCAAAGTTTGCGCTACTAGCTTCTACATGACACCTGATTATTCCGATCATAACAATTCTCACTATTGTAAAGGAGTGATTTTTGTCCTAATTTTCAAACGGTAATTAACTATTCCAACCATGTTAAAAAACAATTACGGGATGGGTAACGTTTCGAACCAATTATAACCATATTCTATTTTTTTTCTTACATAGTTTAGCCAATTTTGTATATAATTTTCAAAAAGGAATTCACCTTTATATTAACAAGGTACTAAAAAGATCTATGTTAGAAACTGGTTTGAGAATATTCATGTTTATCATCACGAATTTAAGCATTGTTGGGTGAATTAAAGTGAAAAACTAAAAACTTCATTGTCGAAGGATTTTAAAAGCTAGAAAACTTCCTAAATGAGTTTCGTGATTCGCTGAAAGTTTTAACAAAATGATGATTGAGGTTTGTCGACAATGTCATTTGGAAGTTATGGCTAAAATTTAAATGTTTTTTGTGACTCGAGTTCGCAGGAGACAAAATCTAATTTTTGCATACAATAGTATAATAGGTGTATAATATTGTATACTGGACGTGTAAATACTATTGCAAAAATAGGCATACAACTTTAAACTCAAAAACATGGCTACGTAGGTGTACTGTAGTATGTTGGGCTATACTTTCGTACAAATCTCTCTATTTTTGTTTGGTATTATTTGATTAGATACGAGATTGTGAAATGCTTTAAATCGTATATTGCAATAGTAGTCGCTTAAAATATTAAAATAACGGTTGAAAAGGTAATTTTTTTCAAAAAGGGCAGTCCGGTGCATAAAGTATCATGTATTCACGCGGTGTCCGGAGATGGGTCGCACCCTAAAGGGAGGTGATGTAAATAACCTATCCTGATACAAATATCATCAACAGATTTCACAATTAGAATCCGTAATCTATTGATCACACGAAGACAACTGAACCGTGACTCTAAAATTTGCCTTCTAACATTTGGAAAGTTAGCTTAAATAAATTTTAAAACGGTATACCTAAACATTTAGAAGTTGGTAAGAGTAATATCATTTCGAATGCAGACAACCATCTCGAGAAATAGCAAGATAAAAATAAAAAAAATAAAAAAAAAGTATCATATATATCAACTGATACAAGAGTGTGAAAAACTATGCATAAACACTTTAAATACAGTACAAGGCAAAATATCTTTATATTAAATGATCGCACGAGAAAATGATACGTGGAGTCGAAGACAGATAGTTGAATCCGAAGGCAAGGGTCTCATCTATTACCAAGGAGAATGATACTCATAGAGATGAAATAAATGTTTGTCATCCGGTAGCATTTAATGAGGAATATTCTACAGCATTAAATGCGCAGCCTGTACAAGGAATATGACATTCACTGCTTGCCGTTATACATTCTTCTAAACCTCATAATTGACAATAAAGAGGGATTTGATCCTAGCACCTTGTTCCCTAGGTGCAACTATAAATTGCGAGCTTTATTATCATTGTAGGGGAAGAATTTTCAGGCAAGCATATGCTACACTCTATTCAAACTCAATATAATTTTAGCTTCTTGTTTCTTTGATGTAGTTGTTATTGTCCCCGGAAGCCCTGCTCCCGGAATTATTATTTCTGCTATTTTATTTCCATCTCTAGGCTAAGCATTACATTTTCATCTAATTTATCTAATATTTTAGGATCAAATTAATTCACTTGCCTATAAATCACGTATAAATTCAACTGTACTATTTTATGGGTAAATAGTTTGGCACCCACAGTGGGGCTTAGACAGTTGTGTAATTATGTAACGACTCGGCCGGTCGTTCCGAGAATTTAGCCCTGTTTTTCCCATTTATGCTTCATTCTTGTATAGTTCAGCTATTTTATGTTGTGTTGGGTTGATTGGTTCGGGTTCGGAGTGGTTATGATGAGAAATGAGACACTTAGTCTCTTAGGATGGTGATTAAGTTGGAAAAGTCAACCGGAAGTTGACTTATAGGTAAATGATCTCAGAATGTGATTTTTGTGGTTCGAATAGCTTCATTAGGTGATTTAGGACTTAGGAGTGCGTTCGGAATGTCATTCGAAGGTCTGAAGTAGAATTAGGCTTGAATTGGCGAAATTGGATTTTTGGCGATTTTCGATTGGCAGTGAAAAATTAGCTATCGGGGTCGGAATGGAATTCCGAAAATTGGAACAGGTTCGTATTGTCGTCTGGGATGTGTGTGCAAAATTTCAAGTTTTTCGGACGTGGTTTGAGTGGTTTCGGCATCGTTAGCGAATTCCGGAAATTTGGAAATCCTTAGGCTGGAATTTTGGATTAATTCGGTGTTTTGATGTTGTTTTGGGTGTCCCGAAGGTTCGACTAAGTTCGGGTGATCAATTATGACTTGAGGGTACCATTGGTTGAGGTCCCGAGGCCTTCAGGATGAGTTCGAATGATTGACGGGGGAGTTTTTGGCCTTAGAATGTTGTTGGTGTGAATTGTTCTGTGATTCTGCAGATGCGGAGGGGTGGCCACAGGTGCGGTCACCGCAGGTGTGAATTGGGCATCGCAGGAGCGTAAATTGGCCATGAGGTGAAAACCGCAGATGCGGTGATTTGGACGCATCTTCGGGGTCTCAGGTGCGGTGCCTGGAGCGCAGATGCGGTCCTGGGCGCTTAAGTGGAAACCACAGGTGCTGTTGAGTGGACCGCAGAAGCGGTCACGCAGGTGCGGGGTATGTGACCGCAGGTGCGATTTAGCTGGGCGGAGCATATAAATAGTAGCCTTCGCGAATTTGGCTTATTTCATCAAAGTTCTCATACGGGTTGGAGCTTGTGGGAGCGATTTGAAGAGGGAAATCTAGGGAACTTCGTGGAGGTAAGATTTTTGGACCTAAAACTCATTTTTATGGTATTATTTGACCGATTAGAGGTGAAATTTATGGAAATTTGTGACTAAATTTGGGAGATTAAGGCTTGAAATTTGAAAGTATAAAATTGGGGATTTGAGGAGCCATTTAGGTCCGATTTTGATGTATTTGGCATGTATGAGCTCGTGAAGGCGTAACGATTCTAGTTTTGTGATTTTTATTAGAATCCGAGACGTGGGCCCGAGGGTCGGATTTGGCCAATTTCGGGTTTGTTGATGTAAATTGGTTATTTTCGAGTGGGCTTTGTTCCTTTTAGTATATTTTGATGATATGAATATGTTTTGAATAGATTCGGAGCGCGTTGACTCCAAGTCGAGGGGCAAATACATCGTGGTGTAGTCTTTCATCCAGTTTGAGCTAAGTAACGAACGTAAATCTTGACCTGAGGGTATGAAACCCCGGTATTTCATATTGTTTTGATAAATGAGGTGACACACATGCTGAGTGACGGGCGTGTGGGTGTGCACCAGTAGGGATTGTGACTTGGTTCGTCCCATAGCGACTATTAAGTCGCGGATTTGATTTGAAATCACATGATACTTCGTGTTTTAGAGATTTACACTATATTTGGGTTGTATGCCATGTTTGGGGCCTTGTGCCGACCTATTTGGACCCTCAGGGGTGTTTTACTACTATTTCTCACACTGTTTTTGATAGAAAATATGATCTCAGTCATGATTTATACTTGTTCATTTTCATTCATGCTTATCACCCTGTTTTCAAACAAATGAGAAATGGTTTGGCTGAGTCCCTGTGATTGTGGTGAGATGTCCGAGTGGCTTGTGAGGGTGATGACTGAGCGAGGCCGAGAGCCGGATTTGT
>ML356060.1:0-65384 GCA_005239505.1 Nicotiana paniculata | reverse complement strand
TATATATATATCTATCAATTCCATTTACATACTACTTCCACCCAAAAATCCGGTGTCACAATTCACGAACGTTCTATAATTTTTCTACAATAAATTATCTGAAGAAATTACAATTGTTTTGGAAAATAAAGGAAAACATAAAAGAAGATATGTAGAAGGGGACGCCAGGGCCAGCGGACGCCAGCAGGACTACATTGGGTCTCCAAGCTGTGAACCTGAGCCAATCTCTCGATCAACCACTACCTGCTTCGAAATCTGCACAGGAAGTGCAGAGTGCAATATCAATATAACCGATCCCATGTATTGGTAAGTGACGAACCTAACCTCGACGGAGGTGTGACGAGGTTATGTCGGGGCACCCACAATATATACTACAAACAATAAACAACATGGCCAACAAGGAGAACAATATAATTTTAAAAGCAGTAATTGCAGAAACAAATACATAACCCCAGTGCCTTATCAATATCCAGCTATAACAAATCCTTAGGCAAAATGTAAAACTACCAAATGACTTACACAATCAGAGAAAAATACACAAACACATATATTGATGCGGCGCGCATTCTGATCCCACCAATTCTCCCTTATTCCTTCGTAACAATTACAATAAAAGTAAATTATATATATATATATATATATATATATATATATATATATATATATATATATGTGTGTGTGTGTGTGTGTGTGTGTCTGTGTGTGTGTATGTATGTTGCGGCATGCAACCCGATTCCACCAATCCTCCCTTATTCCTCTGCAATTACAATAAAAGTAAATCATATATATATATATATATATATATATATATATATATATATATATATATATATATATATATATATATATATATATATATATATATATATATATATATATATATATATATATATATATATATATATATATATATATATATATATATATATTGTGGTATGCAACCCGATATCACCATATATCAATATCAACATAATAATTCACCCTTATTACTCCGTATCAATCCATCCTTATTCCTCCTGTTGCGGCGTGCAACCCCATCCCACCAGATAATCATATTTATCCTTATTCCTCCTCATCAATCTTCCCTTATTCCTCCTATTGCGGCGTGCAACCCGATCCCACCATATCATAATAAATTACACATAGTGTACAGAAGTTTCATAAAATTCACAAAAGGCATTTACCAACACTTAAAATTTAGAACAAGGCAACCAGGAGCCGTACAATCAATAACTCTCTATAATATTAATATTACTCAGCGAGACCAAACCAGGATATCAAAAATATGCCAACAAGAACAGCTTAAGCCAATAACAAGGAACAATAATTCTACGGGGTAACAGATATCTTCAACAAGGGAGAACATTATCTAACAGGTAACAATTAGGCGTGGAATTACAATTAAACGTGTAACAAGTAAAGCATGGAGGAAAATAATATAAGGAGAACAGAAGAAAACAGGTAAAACAGGTAAGTTGGCGGTGCATAGGTACTCATCACCTCACGTATACAATTCTCACATTCTTTATCATATAACAAATAAGGCAAAGGTTGCTAAACCCTCAAGTCAAGGTTAGGCACAACACTTACCTCGATCCACAGGCCACTCACTGCTCAAGTACCTCTTTTCCTCTAGATTCTACCTCCAACCCACTCGTATCTAGCCATAATTAACTTAATAACATCAAATATTTCTAAAGAAATCAGTTTCAATACATAAATTTAGATTTCCCAACATTTCTCGCAAAAAGTCAAAAATCGACCCCAGGACCGCTTGGTCAAAACTCGAGGTTCGGACCAAAATTTATTTACCCATTCACCCCCGATCCGGAATATGTAATTAGTTCCAGTTGCCGACCCTAAATCGAGGTCTAAATTCTCAAATTTGCAAAATTCCCAATTCTCCCCAAATCCCTAATTTCTACCATGAAAGAACAAGATTTAGGACTAGGAATTTAATAGGTAATGATGGGAATTGAAGGAAACGATTTAAAGAGTACAGATCTATGATTTGGTGTTGAATTCCCTCTTCAAAAATCTCCCTAGGTCGAGTTCTAGTGAAAGAAATATAAAATTTGGGAAGAAGTCCCATTTTGAGTTCTGTTTTAAAACACTTGGCAGGACCGCTGTGCGTTCGCGACCCAGTCTCCATGTTCGCGTAGAAGAAATTCTTCTTCAGACCAATTCACTCCTTGTGTTCGCGAAAGTACCTTCGCGAATGCGAAGAAGAAAACACCAGATGACAGCTAAAGCCAACGACCAGATTTTTTTCTAAGTCCAAAACATCCCGTAGCCTATCCCAAACTCACCCCAGCCCTCGGGGCTCCAAACCAAACACGTACACAAGTGTAAAAATACCATACAGACTTTCTCGTTTGATTAAATCGCTAAAATAACACTTAAAAGTATGAATTTAGCGCCAAAACATATGAAATTTTAAAGAACACTTTAAAATTCCTATTTTCAGTCTTCAATTCTTCAACAAAAAATCAAATCTTGAGCTAGGGACGTCGGAATTCGATTCCGGGCGTACGCCTAGGTCCCATATTTCACTACGGACCCACCGGGACCATCAAAACATGGGCCCAGGCCTGTTTACCAAAAACGTTGACCGAAATCAAACTAAAATCAATTTTTAAGGCCAAAAATTATTTTATCAACAATTTTCCACATAACGGTTTTCCAGCAACATGCCCGGATTGTGCACGCAAATCGAGGAGGATAAAAATGAGACTTTTAAGCCTATAGAGCACATAATTGAATTCTAAAATATAAGATGACTCCTTTGGGTTATCACAATCTCCACCTCTAAAATAATCGCTCGTCCTCGAACGGACATAGAAAAGTACCCGAACTGGTGAATAGGTGGGATATCTACTCTGCATGTCCGACTCAGACTCCCAAGTAGTTTCCTCAATAGGCTGACCTCTCCACTTGTGATGACCCAAGGAGTTATTTTATAAAATTAGAATCCGTTTCATGCTAAATAACCATAAAAATACTAAAATTAAATACCTCGATTTGCATGCGCAGTCCGAACGTGAAATCGGAAAGCTTTTATGTGAAAATATGAGAAATAGTGATTTTGAGAATTTAAATTTGATAAAAGTTGACTTTGGTCAACATTTTGAGTAAACAGACCCGGATCCGTGTTCCGACGATCCCCGGAGGTCCGTAAAATATGGGACTCGGGCGTATGCCCGGAAATGAATTCCGAGGTCCCAAGCCTGAGATATTAATTTTTGAAAGAAATTGTTTTGGTGAAATGTTCATGAATTAAAGAAAAGAAATAATTCTAAAAATCATTGGTATCGGGTCCGTATTTTTGTTCCGGAGCCGGTACAGATTTGTTATGATATTTAGAGGTTAACTGTTAAATTTGGTGAAAAACGAAGTTCGTTTGGCATGATTCGGACATCCGGTTGAGAAATTATGAACTTTAAGAGTTTTTGTTGAAAATGATGAGTTTTGAGGTTTAATTCATAGATTTACATATTATTTGCGTGATTTTAGCGCATGAGCAAGTACGTATGATGTTTTTAGACTTGCGTGCATGATTGTTTTGGAGCCCCGAGGGCTCGCGTGAGTTTCGGGTACGCCACTGGATGTTTTTGCACTTGAAGTAGTTGCTGGTTTTAAGTTTTCTGGTGTCCAGGTAATTGCTCTGTGCGATCGCATAGGAAAGTGCGCGATAGCACAGAGTAAATTTAGAAGGCCTGTTTGGAACCCACTGCGATCGCAAGGCCTTATCCGCGATCGCACAGTGCAAGCTCAGGGGGCCCCAAAATTTGTACTGTGCGATTGCACAGACCCTCCCCCGATCGCAATCCCCTGGCCCCCTACCCTGTGCAACTGCACAGTCCCTCCTGTGATCGCACAACTCAATTGTCCCTTACCCTGTGCGATCGCACCTCTTTATCCGCGATCGCACAGTTCTCTTGTCCAGTTATTATCAATATCAGATTAAAACCGGGCAGAACACTTTCTTCCCCAATTTTTTAAAGTTCCAGCCCTAAAAACGAGTTTTCTTCATAAATCTTCATCCCCAATTCATAGGTAATCAATTCCAAACCTTTTTTTTTTTAATTCCTTACTATTTTATATCACTTTAAAGCAAAAATAAAGAATTTTCATGGTAAAAACCTAGGTTTTGGGTAGAATTAAGGAGTTTTGTAAAAATCAAATTTTTTACATCAAATTAAGCTCGGATTTCAAAACTAATAGCATATTTAGGTTCGTGGGTGAATGGATAAACGTAATTTGGTCCGAACCCCGAGTTTAGACCAAGCGGGCCCGGGGTCGGGTTTTGACTTTTTTTGAGAAAACTTAGGAAAAATTATATTTTTCAATAAATTTAGTTCCTTTAGCATTAGTTAATGATATTAAGTTAATTGTGATTAGATTCGAGCAATTTAGAGGTAAATTCAAAAGGAAAAGTGATATTTGAGCAGTGAGCCTGCGGAATTGAGGTAAGTGTTTGGTCTAACTTTGGCTTGAGGGAATAGAACTCCCCACTTGTTTGCTATGTGAAATGCACGGGAGTGGTGTATAGGTGTGGTGACGAGTATCTATGCACCACCCAAATTAATTTTTAAACATGATTCCCCTTCCCGTTCCCAACTTAATNATATATATATATATATATATATATATATATATATATATATATATATATATATATATATATATATATATATATATATATATATATATATATATTTACATTCCTGATGGCTTAGTTTTTATAATATTGAGGAAGTTGTGAGAAATGTAGTCTAACTGTTTCGTAATTGTTGAGGTTCACGTAGTTATTGGGTTTCATTGAGTCATTTCCAATTGTTGTTGTAAGTGTGTTAGAAAAATGTTGGTTGTTCTCTTGAGTTTATCTTTGATATGATATGTCTGGTGGGAGCGGGTTGCACGCCGCAACTGGGGGTGATATATTTAGGGGGGGAGCAATAAGGGAGGCCTATGTGGGAGCGGATTGCACGCCGCAACAAGAGCCATAAGGGAGGACATTTATATTTTTTTACTGATTTTCAAAGAAAATAAAGATTTGAAAAGCTAAATGTTTATTTTTACTGTTTTGTTTTCTTGAAAAACAAAGATTTGAAACTTCCTATTTTATATTACTATTTTCATATTTTGGCACTACTTTTAGTCAAAGATAAAGTTTGAAAACTTAGAAATTATTCAGGATTGGTTATAGTTGAGGCCTGAAAGAGGCGGTTGTGTTACTTTATCATTGTTGCGGTATTTGAATTGATGTGTTTAGATTTCCTTCTTGTTTTACAATTATTGTCTCAGATATAATTTTCTTGTTCGTGTAGAATTATTTTTATTGTGTTATCTTATATATATTAATATCACAGGTTTATTGTTAAAGCCCCACCTTAGCCTCGTCACTATTTCGCCGAGGTTAGGCTCGACACTTACTCAGTACATGGGGTCAGTTGTACTGATACTACACTCTGCACTCTTTTGTGCATATCTAGGTACTAGACAACAATAGAGATTTTTAGAGAAGCCATCTATTTATTCGGGGACACGAGGTATATCTGCCGGCGTTTGCAGATCCCGAGAGTCTTCTCCTATTTTTATAAAACTGTTTTAGTATATTCAGAACAGTTACACCATTTTATTTCGGCCATTATTTGTAGTATTCTTTAGTAGTTCGTGGATTGTAACACCAGTCCCTAGGGTAGTCTTAGAGTTGTTTACAAAATTAGTTCGTGATCCGTTTTATTTAAATGGTTATTATTATTATTTTATTTTATGGTTGTTGGGAATTATTCTAATTAAGTTCCTTTGGAAGTTATTTATTTATGCTTAAGTAATAAATTAAGGAAATAAATTATTCGAGTTCTAACATTGGCTTGCCTAGCACGTGTGATGTTAGGCGCCATCACGATCCTTAAGGTTGGGAATTTGGGTCGTGACACCACTACACACGAACTGAAGGATAACTCTTTGATCTCAACTGACGAACCTGCCGAGCTAGAATAGCCACCGGATCCTCCTCATAAGTCAAATCCATGTCCAACTGGACAGAGCTGAAATCTAACACTTGGGACGGGTCACAATGATACTTCCGGAGCATGGACATACTGAATACTAGATGAACTGCTGATAATCCCGGAGGCAACGCAAGTCTATAAGACACCTCTCCCACTCTCTCGAGAATCTCAAAAGGCCCGATTTATCTAGGGCTCAACTTTCCCGTCTTCCCAAATCTCATGACACCTTTCATGGGTGACACCCACAACAACACTCTCTCTCCGACCATGAATACTACATCACGAACTCTACGGTCCGCATAACTCTTTTGCCTAGACTGAGCTGTGCGAAGTCGATCCTGTATAATCTTGACCTTGTCAAGGCCTACTGTACTGAATCTGTACCCAACAACCGAGCCTCCCCCGCCTCAAACCACCCAACTGGAGACCTGCACCGTCTACCATATAACGCCTCTGAATGCTCGACTGGTAGTTGTTGTTGTAGGCGAACTCAGCAAGAGGCAAGAACTGATCCCACGATCTTCCAAAGTCTATAACACAAGCGTAGAGCATATCCTCCAAGATCTGAAAAGTACGCTCAGACTGCCGTCCGTCTGAGGATGAAATGCTGTGCTCAGTTCAACCCGCGTAACTGTAACGACCCGACCGGTTGTTTCATGATATTATCCATGTTTCCCCCTTTTCTACTTTATCGTATGTCGGTTAGCCTATTTATATTGTGTTGGGTCGGTTAGTTCGGGTTCAGAGTGGTCGTGGTGAGAACAGAGACACTTAGTCTCTTAATTGGCTTAATAGTTGGATATTGATAAACGACCTCGGAATGTAGATTTTATGGCTCGGATAGCTTTGTTAGGTGATTTGGGACTTAAGAGAGTGTTCAGAATGAAGTTTTGATGTCCATTGTAGAATTAGGCTTGAATTGGCGTAAGTTAGTTTTTGGCGATTTCCGGTCGGCAGGGGAAATAGCCTATCGGGGTTGGAATGGAATTCTGAAAGTTAGAGTAGGTTCGTAATGTCATTTTTGATATGTGTGCAAAATTTAAGGTCAATCGCATGTGTTTTGGATGGTTTCGGCATCATTAGTGAAACTTAGAAGTTTCAAAGTTCATAGGCTTGAATTTGATGTGATATTGGTGGTATTACGTTGTTTTTGGTGTTTCGAAGGCCCAACTAAGTTTGAATGAGGTTATGGGATGTGTTGGTATGTTTGGTTGGGGTCCCGAGGGGCTCGAGATTGATTTTAGATGGTTAACGGAGATTTGGACTTAGGAAATTGCAGCAAAGCTGTTGCTGGTGCTATTTTACTGGTGTGACGGCACCTGCAGGCCCGCAGAAGCGGAAAGGAATCCGCAGATGCGGAATTTGAGCAGCTCATTGAGGGACCGCAGATGCGGACATGGGACCGCACCTGCGGAGTCGCAGGTGCGGAAATGGAGTCGCATGTGCGGAGTTTGGACTTTAAGTGATTTTTGCAGGTGCAAAAAATCTTCTGCAGGTGTGGATTAACTGGAAGTATAAATATGTGCCTCCGCGAAATTTTGGCATTATTCTTCACTTTTGCATGCGGGTTGAGTCATTTTGAGAGGAATTTGGAGGAGGATTTCGAGGGTCTTCAGTGGAGGTAAGTTTCCCGGACTATAAACTCGATTCTATGTTATTATGTGACGGATTAGGCTTGGAATAGTAGATTAAATGGCATAAATTGGGGGGGGGGGGGTTTAGGGCTTGGGATATTGAAATTTTTAATAAAGGAATTTAGGGGTCGTTTGTGGTCAGATTTTGATGCATTTTATATGTGTAGACTCGGGAAAGGATGAGGATTCTTGTGATGCCATTTTTATTGAATTTTGAGACGTGGGCCCGGGGCTCGGGTTTGGCCAATTTCGTGAATTGTGCCTAATTTTGATAGTTTTCGATTGGGTTCATCTCCCTAGCATATTTTGATTTTATTTATCTGATTTGTATAGACTTGGAGTATTTGGGAGCCAATTCGATGGGCAAGAGCATAACGGAGTAGCTTTTGGGCTGTTTTGAGGTATGTAACAATTGTAACTCTAGACCTGAGGGTTTGTAACCCCAGTATTTTACATTATTTTGGTAAATGAGGTGACGCACATGCTAGGTGACGAGCGTGTGGGCGTGCACCGATAGGGATTGTGATTTGGTCTGTCCCGTAGCGACTACTAAGCCGCGTATTCGATTTGAAACCTTACGACATCCTGTATATTAGAAATTTATACTTGTTTATGGGCTGTGATCCATGTTTGGGGCCTTGTGTCGACCTGTTTAGACCCTCAGAGGTACCTTGATGATAATGATGGACAAATGTTTTTATACGATATTTTAAATGGAAACTGGAGTTTTATGAAATACTCGGAATGTAGATTCCTGACTTGATTTATTAATTTCCACTGTTACTTATTATATGGATTTACATGATTTATAAATGCTCGTCTCTACACTCAAGTATTTATTTACTTTGATTACTTACTGAGTTTGCGTAGTCACGTTACTCCCTGCACCTCTATGTGCAGATCCAGGTACCGGACCATTTCACTAGTTGATTTTCGGACGTGCTTGGAGTTTGTTCGAGGATCGAGGTAGCTGCTCAGCGTCCCCAGCTCACCTCCTTTTCTTTTCTCAGTTCATAGTTTTTGTCTTTTGTACTTCAGACTTTTGTAATAGCAAGTCACATTATTGTACATTTTATTTATAGTCCTAGATGCTCATGACAGTTGGCTCAAGGTTTTGGGGTAGTGTATGAATTGTTCACCTCATTTTGCTGTTTTAATTTGCTAGTCTTGGAAATTATGAAATATTTTGATAGTCTGTAATGGTTAGCTAGCCTAGTTCCACGATAGGCGCCATCATGGCCGGCTTAGGATTTGGGGTCGTGACAAATTGGTATCAGAGCCTAGGTTACGTAAGACTCAACGGTCATGAGCAGGTTTAGTGGAGTCTTGCGGATCGGTACGAAGATGTCTGTACTTATCTTCGATATATTACAGAACCCTTAGGAACAATCTCATTTTTCTTGAATTCTGTCGTGCCATTTTGTTGATTCTGGAAATCTAAACTTCTGTTGTTTCATTCTCTCACAGATGGTGAGGACCCGCGCTACCCCTCAGAGTGATCAACGACTAGCTAGACCAGTGAGGGGTCGAGGCCGTGGTAGAGGTAGGGGTCCATTACCAGTTGATCCCCCTAATATTCAGGAACAGATTCCCTGCGCAGATACTCCAACGGACAAGCTTAGGCACCGACAGTGTCTATTGTTATTTCGGGTCTTCAGGAGACCTTGGCTAAGATCTTGACGGTTTGTACCATCCTTGCTTAGGAAGTTGTCGCTAATTCTCAGGCCGGGGGAGGCAGTCAAACTCCAGTTATCCGGACACTTGAGCAGGTTACTCAGGGCCTTCAGACACCAGGGGCAGTTCCAGCCCAGCCGGTTGCTCCAATTCAGGACTTTGTGGTTCTAGCTATACCAGATGATGAGCAGCGTAGGCTGGAGAGGTTTAGTAGACTTCAACCTCCGATATTCAGTAGTGCTGAGGGCGAGGATGCCTAGGGTTTTCTGGATAAGTGTCAAAGGATGCTTCGTACTGCTGGGATTCTGGAGACCAGTTGGGTCTCGTTTGCTACTTTTCAGTTTTCTGGTGCTGCTTTCACCTGGTGGGAGTCTTTTGAGAGGCGTAGGCCTGTTGGTTCAGCACCCCTCACCTGGAAGCAGTTCTCCACTATCTTCTTTGAGAAATTATGTACCTAGTCTCACAGGGAAGAGCAGCGCACGCAGTTTGAGTAGCTGCGTCAGGGGGAGCTAACAGTGATGCAGTATGAGATGCGGTTTTCAGAATTGGCTCGTCATGTCACCGAGTTGGTCCCTACTGATAGGGAGAGTATTAGGAGGTTCTTGGATGGCCTCACTTATCAGCTCCGCCTTTTTATGACTCGAGAGAGGGTATCGGGTGCTACCTTAGAGTAGGTTGTTGATATTACTCGAGATATTAAGTCGGTTTGTCCCTAGGAGCGGGAGGAGAGGGAGGCCAAGAGGACTCGTGGATCGGGTGGTTCTAGTGGTGCTCTTTCCAGGGGAAGATTCAGCATGGTGGAGGCCGTTCATTTAGGCCTCCTCAGTCTGTCCGCCCAGCCTATAGTGGTGCATCTTCGAGGCATGGTCCCCGGAGTTCTCAGCCAGGCCGTTCTTCATTCGGTGCCCTTCCAGCCCAGAGTGAAGCTCGAGCACCATCAGTTCAGGGTTCCTCTATGCATGGTTCTCCTAGTGGCTATTCTGGTGCTAGGGGTTCCTTTCAGTCCCCGTCTCCAGTTCAAGGAGTTGTTATAAATGTGGAGAGTTCGAGCATATGAGGCGGGAGTGTCCTCATCTACTTGGAGGTCCATCTCAGCTGAGGAGCCAGCCTTCGACTTCAGCTCCAGTTACGTCATCACCCACCCAGGAAGCTAGGGGTGGTAGTCAGTCACCTAGAGGCCGCCCTAGAGGGGGACGTCGAGCAGGTGGGGTCAGGACCAAATGCCCGTATGTATGCGTTTCCAGCAGAGCCATATGCTATGGCCTCCGATGCATTGATCGCAAGCATTGTCTCAGTCTATCGCCGAGATGCTTTGGGTTTATTTGACCCTGATTCTACATATTCTTATGTCTCGTCATATTTTGCCCATTTCCTGGATATTCCCCGTGAGTCTTTAGTTACGTCTGTTCATGTGTCGACTCTGGTGGGCGATACTATTGGTGTGGACCGTGTGTATCGATCGTGTGTGGTATCTATTGGGGATCTGGAGACCTGAGTGGACCTACTGTTACTCAGCATGGTCAATTTTGATGTGATATTGGGCATGGATTGGTTATCTCCGTGTCATGCTGTTCTTGATTGTCACGCTAATACCTGTGACCTTAGCTATGCCAGGACGTCCGAGGTTGAGTGGAGAGTTCTTCTGAGTATGTGCCTAGCAGGGTGATTTCCCACCTGAAGGCCTAGAGCATGGTTGAGAAGGGGTGTTTATTGTATCTGGCTTTGTGAGGGATGTCAGGGGTGAGACTCCCACTATTGATTTGGTTCCTGTGGTTTGTGACTTTCCGAATGTGTTTCCTGCAGACCTGCCAGGCATGCCACCTGACAGGGACATTGATTTTGGTATTGACCTGGTGCCACGAACTCAACTTATTTCTGTTCCACATTATCGTATAGCGCCAACGAAACTAAAGGAATTAAAGGAGCAGCTTCGGGAACTCCTAGATAAGGGGTTCATTCGGCCTAGTGTGTCACCTTGGGGTGCATCGGATTTGTTTGTGAAGAAGAAGGGTGGTTTTATACGCATGTGTATTGATTATCATCAGTTGAACATGGTTACAGTGAAGAACCGGTATCCCTTGCTACGTATTGATGACTTGTTTGATCAGTTGTAGGGTGCCAGGGTATTTTTCAAGATTGACTTGCTTTTCGTCTATCATCAGTTGAAGATTCGGAGGCCAGACATCTCGAAGACTACTTTCAGGACTAGATATGGTCATTATGAGTTTCTGGTTTTGTCATTCGGGCTGACCAATGCCCCCGCAACCTTTATGCACTTGATGCACAGTGTATTCCGGCCTTATCTGGATTATCTCATCATCGTGTTTATTGACGATATCTTGTTGTATTCCCGATCTCGGGAGGATCATGAGCAACATTTGAGAGTTGTGCTTCAGACCTTGAGGGAGAAGAAGTTGTATGCAAAATTTCCGAAGTGTGAATTTTGGCTTGATTCCGTATCTTTCTTGGGGCACGTGGTGTCCAATGAGGGTATTCAGGTTGATCCAAAGAAGATAGAGGCGATGCAGAGCTGGCCTAGACCGTCATCAGCTACCGAGATTCGCAATTTCCTTGGTTTGGCAGGGTACTATCGCCGTTTCTATTGCAACACATATGACCAGACTGACCCAGAAAGGTGCTCAGTTAAGGTGGAGTGAGGAGTGTGAGGAGAGATTTCAGAAGCTCAAGTCGTCTTTGACTACAGCTCCGGTGTTGGTTTTGCCTACGGGTTCAGGCTCCTATACAGTTTACTGTGATTCCTCGAGAGTTGGCCTTGGAGCGATTTTGATGCAGGACGGTAGGGTGATTGCCTACGCGTAGAGAGAGTTGAAGTTGCACGAGAAGAATTATCCAGTGCACGATCTTGAGCTTGCAGCTATTGTCGACGCCTTGAAGATTTGGCATCATTATTTATATGGAGTGAATTGTGAGGTTTTCACTGATCACCGTAGCTTGCAGGATCTGCTTAAGCAGAAGGATGTTAATTTGCGTCAGAAGAGAAGGTTGGAGCTTCTCAAGGATTATGACCTCACTATTCTATATCATCCGGGGAAGGCCAATGTAGTGGCCGATGCCCTGAGTCGTAGAGCGGAGAGTTTGGGGAGTCTAGATTACCTTCCAGCAGCAGAGTGACCTTTAGCACTTGATGTTCAGGCTTTAGCGGGTTAGTTGGTGAGATTGGATCTATCAGATACCCCGTGGGTATTGGCTTGTGTCGCCTCCAGTTCTTCTCTTTATGATCATATTAGAGCCCGCCAGTATGATGATCCACACTTGCTCGTTCTTCAAGACAGGGTCCATCGCGGTGATGCCAGGGATGTGGTTATTGGTGATAATGGGGTCATGAGGATTCAGGGCCGGATTTGCGTGCCCAATGTGGATGGACTTCGAGAATTGATTCTAGCTGAGGCCCATAGTTCGCGGTATTCCATCCATCTGGGTGCCGCAAAGATGTATCAGGATCTGAGACAACATTATTGGTGGAGGCGGATGAAGAGGGATATTGTTGAGTTCGTGTCTCGGTGTCTCAACTATCAGCAGGTCAAGTATGAGCACCAGAGGCCGGGTGGATTGCTTCAGAGATTAGATATTCTGGAGTGGTAGTGGGAGCCGATCACCATGGACTTCGTAGTTGGGCTTCCACGGACTTCGAGAAGGTTTGATGCTATATGGGATCGGCTGACCAAGTCCGCGCACTTTATTCCTGTTGGTACTACTTATTCTTCGGAGCGGTTAGCTAAGATTTACATCAGGAAGATTTTACGATTGCATGGGGTTCCAGTTTCTATAATTTATAACAGAGGTACTCAGTTCACATCTCAGTTTTGGAGGGCCGTGCAGAAGGAGTTAGGTACTCAGGTTGAGTTGAGCACAGCGTTTCACCTTCAGACTGACGGTCAGTCGGAGCACACTATTTGGATTTTGGAGGATATGTTGCGTGCATGTGTCATTGATTTTGGTGGTTCGTGAGATCAGTTTCTGCCACTCGCGGAGTTTGCATATAATAATAGTTATCGGTCGAGTATCCAGATGGCTCCGTATGAGGCTTTATATGGTAGGAGGTCCAGATCTCCGATTAGTTGGTTTGAGCCGGGCGATGCTAGGCTATTGGGCGCAGACTTAGTTCAGGATGCGTTGGGAAAGGTGAAGATGATTCAGGAGCGTCTTTGCACGGCACAGTCTAGGAAGAAGAGTTATGCGGATCGGAAGGTCCGAGATATATCTTTCATGGTTAGGGAGAAGGTGCTGCTGAAGGTGTCACCCATGAAGGGTGTTATGAGGTTCAGGAAAAGGGGAAAGCCGAGTCCCCGGTTCATTGGGTCACTTGAGGTGCTGCAGAGGATTGGGGAGGTGGCTTATAGATATTTCCTTGCCTCCCAGCTTATCGAGTATTCATCCGGTGTTCCATGTTTCGATGCTCCAGAAGTATGTTGGTGACCCGTCTCATGTGTTGGACTTCAGCACGGTTCCGCTCAAGGGTGATATGTCATATGAGGTAGAGCCAATGGCTATTTTGGATCGTCAGGTCAGAAAGCTAAGGTCTAAGGACATAGATTCAGTGAAGGTTCAGTGGAGAGGGCAGCCAATGGAGGATTCCACCTGGGCGACCGAGTAGGAGATGCGGAGCAGATATCCTCACTTAAGTGAGACTCCAGGTATGTTTCTAGACCCGTTCAAAGACAAATGTTTGTTTAAGATGGGGAGGATGTAACGACCCAGCCGTTCGTTCCGTCAGATTAGCCCCGTTTCCCCTGTTTCTGCTATATCGTATGTTGCTTAGCCTATTTATGTTGTGTTGGGTCGGTTGGTTCGGGTTCGGAGTGGTCATGGTGAGAACAAAGACACTTAGTATCTTAGTTGACTTAATAGTTGGAAAAGTCTAATGGGAGTAGACTTATTGATAAACGACCTCGAAATGTAGATTTTATGGCTCGGATAGCTTCGTTAGGTGATTTGGGACTTAGGAGAGTGTTCGGAATGAAGTTTTGATGTCCAATGTAGAATTAGGCTTGAATTGGCGTAAGTTAGTTTTTGGCGATTTTCGGTCGGCAGGGGAAATAGCCTATCAGGGTTGGAATGGAATTCTGGAAGTTAGAGCAGGTTCGTAATGTCATTTTTGATATGTGTGCAAAATTTAAGGTCAATCGCATGTGTTTTGGATGGTTTCGGCATCATTAGTGAAACTTAGAAGTTTCAAAGTTCATAGGCTTGAATTTGATGTGATATTGGTGGTATTACGTTGTTTTTGGTGTTTCGAAGGCTCGACTAAGTTTGAATGAGGTTATGTGATGTGTTGGTATGTTTGGTTGGGTACCGAGGGGCTCGGGATTGATTTGGGATGGTTAACGAAGGTTTGGACTTAGGAAATTGCAGCAAAGCTGTTGCTGGTGCCATTTTACTGGTGTGACCGCACTTGCGGATAGGGAACCGAAGGTGCGGGCCAGCTGAAGCGGAAAGGAATCCGCAGATGCGGAATTTGGGTAACTCAGTGAGGGACCCCAAATGCGGACGTGGGACCGGACCTGCAGATTCACAGGTGCGGAAATGGAGTCGCAGGTGCGGATTGGACTTTAAGTGATTTTTCGCAGGTGCAGAAAAGCTTCCGCAGGTGCGGATTAACTGGGAAAGAAGTATAATGAGGTTATGGGATGTGTTGGTATGTTTGGTTGGGCACCGAGGGGCTCGGGATTGATTTGGGATGGTTAACGAAGGTTTGGACTTAGGAAATTGCAGCAAAGCTGTTGCTGGTGCCATTTTAGTGGTGTGACCGAACTTGCGGATAGGGAACCGAAGGTGCGGGCCAGCTGAAGCGGAAAGGAATTCGCAGATGCGGAATTTGGGCAACTCAGTGAGGGACCCCAGATGCGGACGTGGGACCGGACCTGCAAATTCTCAGGTGCGGAAATGGAGTCGCAGGTGCGGATAGGACTTTAAGTGATTTTTCGCAGGTGCAGAAAAGCTTCCGCAAGTGCGGATTAACTGGGCAAGAAGTATAAATATGTGCTTCCGCGAAATTTTGGCATTTTTCTTCACTTTTGCATGCGGGTTGAGTCATTTTGAGAGCAATTTGGAGGAGGATTTCAAGGGTCTTCAGTGAGGTAAGTTTTCCGGACTATAAACTCGATTCTATGTTATTATGTGACAGATTAGGCTTGGAATTAGTAGATTAAATGGCATAAATTGGGGATTTAGGGCTTGGGAAATTGAAATTTGTAATAAGGGAATTTAGGGGTCATTTGTCGGATTTTGATGCATTTTATATGTGAAGACTGGGGAAAGGATGAGGATTCTTGTGAAGCAATTTTCATCGAATTCCGAGACGTGGGCCCGGGGCTCGGGTTTGGCCAATTTCGGGAATTATGGCCAATTTTTATAGTTTTCGATTGGGGTTCATCTTCCTAGCATATTTTGATGTTATCGATCTCATTTGTGATAGACTCAGAGCATTTGGGAGCCAATTCGAGGGGCAAGAGCATAGCGGAGTAGCTTTTGGGCTGTTTTGAGGTAAGTAACGATTGTAACTCTACACCTGAGGGTATGAAACCCCGGTATTTTACATTGTTTTGGTAAATGAGGTGACACACATGCTAGGTGACGAGCATGTGGACGTGCACCGATAGGGATTGTGACTTGGTCCATCCCGTAGCGACTACTAAGCCGCGTATTCGATTTGAAACCTTACGACATCCTATATTTTAGAAATTTATAGTTGTTTATGGGCTGTGAGCCATGTTTGGGGCCTTGTGCCGACTTGTTTAGACCCTCAGAGGTACTTTGATGATAATGTTGGACAAATGTTTTTATAAGAGATTTTAAATGGAAACTGGAGTTTTATGAAATATTCAGAATGTAGATTCCTGACTTGATTTATATATTTCCACTGTTACTTCTTATATGGATTTGCATGATTTATAAACGCTCATCACTTCACTCAAGTTTTTATTTACTTTGATTTCTTACTGTGTTTGCGTACTCACGTTACTCTCTGCACCTCTGTGTGTAGATCCAGGTATCGGATCATCTCACTAGTTGATTTTCGGACGTGCTTGGAGTTTGTTCGAGAATCGAGGTAGCTGCTCAGCGTCCCCAACTCACCTCCTTTCCTTTTCTCAGTTCATAGTTTTTGTCTTTCGTACTTCAGACTTTTGTAGTAGCAAGTCACCTTATTGTACATTGTATTTATAGTGTTAGATGCTCATGACAGTTGGCTCCAGGTTTTGGGGTAGTGTATGAATTGTTCACCTCATTTTACTGTTTTAATCTGCTAGTCTTGGAAATTATGAAATATTATGATAGTCTGTAATGGTTGGCTAGCCTAGTTTCACGATAGGTGCCATCACGACCGACTTAGGATTTGGGGTCGTGACAAGTTGGTATCAGAGCCTAGGTTACGTAGGACTCAACGATCGTGAGCAGGTTTAGTAGAGTCTTGCGGATCGGTACAGAGATGTCTGTACTTATCTTCGAGAGGTTACAAAACCTTTAGGAACAATCTCATTTTTCTTGAATTATGTCGTGCCATTTTGTTAATTCTGGAAATCTGAACTTCTGTTGTTTCATTCTCTCACAGATGGTGAGGACCCGCGCTACCGATCAGAGTGATTATCCACTAGCTAGACCAGCGAGAGGTCGAGGCCGTGGTAGAGGTAGGGGCCAACCCGTGCAGCAGCCAGAGCTGTACCAGTTGATCCCCCTACTATTCAGGATCAGATTCCTGCCGCAGATACTCCAACGGGACAGGATCAGGCACCGGCAATGCCTATTGTTATTCCGGGTCTTCAGGAGACCTTGACTCAGATCTTGACGGTTTGTCCCACCCTTGCTCAGGAATTTGCCGCTACTTCTTAGGTCGGGGGAGGCAGTCAGACTCCAGTTGTCCAGACACCTGAGCAGGTTACTCAGGGCCTTCAGACATCGGGGGCAGTTCCAGCCCAGCTGGTTGCTCCAGTTCAGGACTTCGTGGTTCCAACTATACCAGATGATGAGCAACGTTGACTGGAGCAGTTTAGTAGACTTCAGCCTCCGATATTCATTGGTGCTGAGGGCGAGGATGCCCAGGGTTTTCTGGATAAGTGTAAGAGGATGCTTCGTACTGCTGGGATTCTGGAGACCAGTGGGGTCTCGTTTGCTACTTTTCAGTTTTCTGGTGCTGCTTTCACCTGGTGAGAGTCTTTTTAGAGGCGTAGGCCTGTTGGTTCAGCACCCCTCACCTGGCAGCAGTTCTCCACTATCTTCTTGGAAAAGTATGTACCCACGTCTCACAGGGAAGATGAGTGCATGCAGTTTGAGCGGCTGCGTCAGGGGGATCTATCAGTGATGCAGTATGAGATGCGGTTTTCAAAATTGGCTCGTCATGCCACCGAGTTGGTCCCTACTGATAGGGAGAGGATTAGGAGGTTCTTGGATGGCCGCACTTATCAGCTCCGCCTTTTTATGACTCGAGAAAGGGAATCAGGTGCTACCTTCGAGCAGGTTGTTGATATTACTTGAGATATTGAGTCGGTTTGCCGCTAGGAGTGGGAGGAGAGGGAGGCCAAGAGGCCTCGTGGATCGGGTGGTTCTAGTGGTGCTCCTTCCGGGGGTAGATTCAACATGGTGGAGGCCGTTCATTCAGGCCTTCTCAGTCAGTCCGCACAGCCTATAGTGGTGCATCTTCGGGGCATGGTCGCCGCAATTCTCAGCCAGGTCGTTCTTCATTCGGTGTCCTTCCAGCCCAGGGTGCAGCTCGAGCACCATCAGTTCAGGGTTCCTCTATGCATGGTTCTCCTAGTGGCCATTCTGGTGCCAGGGGTTCCTTTCAGTCCCCGTCTTCAGCTCTAAAGAGTTGTTATAAATGTAGAGAGTTCGGGCATATGAATAGGGAGTGTCCTCATCTTCTTGGAGGTCCATATCAGCTGAGGAGCCAGCCTTCGACTTCAGCTCCAGTTACGTTACCACCCACCCAGGAAGACAGGGGTGGTAGTCAGTCAACTAGAGGCCGCCCTAGAGGGGGAGGTCGAGCAGGTGGGGGTCAGGTCTGTATGTATGCGTTTCCAGCCAAGCCAGATGCTATGGCCTCCGATGTAGTGATCGCAGGTATTGTCTCTGTCTGTCGCCGAGATGATTTGGATTTATTTGACCCTGGTTCTACATATTTTTATGTCTCGTCATATTTTGCCCATTTCCCGGATATGCCTAGTGAGTCTTTAGTTACATTTGTTCATGTGTCGACTCCGGTGGGAGATACTATTGTTGTGGACCGGGCGATACCCGAGTGGACCTACTGTCACTCAACATGGTTGATTTTGATGTGATATTGGGCATGGATATGTTATCTTCGGGTCATGTTGTTCTTTATTGTCACACTAATACCGTGACCTTAGCTATGCCAGGACGTCCGAGGTTGAGTGGAGAGGTTCTTCCTAGTATCTGCCTAGCAGGGTGATTTCCTACCTGAAGTCCCAGAGCATGGTTAAGAAGGGGTGTTTATCGTATCTGGCTTTGTGAGGGATGTCAGGGGTGAGACTCCCGCTATTGATTTGGTTCCTGTGGTCCGTGACTTTCCGGACGTGTTTCCTGCAGACCTGCAAGGCATGCCACCTGACAGGGACATTTATTTTGGTATTGACCTGGTGCCAGGAACTCAGCCTTTTTCTATTCCACATTATCGTATGGCGCCGTCGGAACTGAAGGAATTAAAGGAGCAGCTTAAGGAACTCCTAGATAAGGGGTTCATTCGGCCTAGTGTGTCACCTTGGGGTGCATCAGTGTTGTTTGTGAAGAAGAAGGATGGTTCTATGCGCATGTGTATTGACTATTGGCAGCTGAATAGGGTTACAGTGAAGACCCGGTATCCCTTGCCTCGTATTGATGACTTGTTTGATCAGTTAAAGGGTGCCAGGGTATTTCGAAGATTGACTTACGTTCCGGCTATTATCAGTTGAAGATTCGGGATCCAGACATCCCGAAGACTACTTTCAAGACTAGATATGGTCATTATTTATTTCTGGTTATGTCATTCGGGCTGACTATTGCCCCAACAGCCTTTATGAACTTGATGCACAATGTATTCTGGTCTTATCTGGATTCTTTCATCATCGTGTTTATTGACGATATCTTGGTGTATTCCCAATCTCGGGAGGATCATGAGCATCAATTTGGAGTTGTGCTTCAAACCTTGAGTAAGAAGAGGTTGTATGCAAAATTTCTGAAGTGTGAATTCTGGCTTGATTCCGTAGCTTTCTCGGGGCACGTGGTTTCCAATGAGGTTTTTCAGGTTGATCCAAAGAAGATATAGGCGATGCAGAGATGGCCTAGACCGTCATGATCTACTGAGATTCGCAGTTTCCTTGGTTTGGCAGGGTACTATCGCCGTTTCGTAGAGGGATTTTCATCTATTGCAGCACCTATGACCAAACTGACCAAGAAAGGTGCTCAGTTCAGGTGGACTGAGGAGTGTGAGGAGAGCTTTCAGAAGCTCAAGTCATCTTTGACTACAGCTCCGGTGTTGGTTTTGCCTACGGATTCAGGTTCCTATACAGTTTACTGTGATGCCTCGAGAGTTGGCCCTGGAGCGATTTTGATGCTGGACGGTAGGGTGATTTCCTACACATCCAGACACTTGAAGGTGCACGAGAAGAATTATCCAGTGCACGATCTTGAGCTAGCAGCTACTGTCCACGCCTTGAAGATTTGGCGTCATTATTTATATGGAGTGCATTGTGAGATTTTTACTGACCACCGTAGCTTGCAACATCTGCTTAAGCAGAAGGATGTTAATTTGCATCAGAGGAGATGGTTGGAGCTTCTCAAGGATTATGATCTCACTATTCTATATCATCCGGGGAAGGCCAATGTAGTGGCCGATGTCCTGAGTCGCAGAGCGGAAAATTTGGGGAGTCTATCCTACCTTCCAGTAGCAAAGCGACCTTTAGAACTTGATGTTCAGGCTTTAGCGGTTTAGTTGGTGAGATTGGATCTATTAGAGCCCCCGCGGTTATTGGCTTGTGTAGCCTCCAAGTCTTCTCGTTATGATCAGATTAGAGCCCGCTAGTATGATGATCAACACTTGCTCGTTCTTCAGGACAGGGTCCATCGCATTGATGCCAGGGATGTGGTTATTGGTGATGATGGGGTCATGAGGATGCAGGGCCGGATTTTCATGCCCAATGTGGATGGATTTCGAGACTTGATTCTAGATGAGGCCCATAGTTTGCGGTATTCCATCCATCTGGGTGCCGCAAAGATGTATCAGGATCTGAGACAGCATTATTGGTGGACGTAGATGAAGAGGGATATTGTTGAGTTCGTGGCTCGGTTTCTCAACTGTCAGCAGGTCAAGTATGAGCACCAGAGGCCGGGTGGATTGCTTTAGCGATTAGATATTGCGGAGTGGAAGTGGGAGCGGATCACCATGGACTTCGTCGTTAGGCTTCCACGGACTTCGAGGAGGTTTGATGTTATATGGGTTAACATGGATCGGCTGACCAAGTCCGTGCACTTTATTCCTGTTGGTATTACTTATTCTTCGGAGGTTAGTTGAGATTTACATCAGGGAGATTTCCGATTGCATGGGGTTCCAGTTTCTATCATTTCTGACAGAGGTACTCAGTTCACATCTCAGGTTGGTTGGTTTTAGCCGGGCGAGGCTAGTCTATTGGGCACATACTTAGTTCAATATGCGTTGGGAAAGGTGAAGATGATTCAGGAGAGACTTCGCACGGCGCTGTCTAGGCAGAGGAGTTATGCGGGCCGGAAGGTCCGAGATGTATCTTTCATGGTTGGGGAGCAGGTGCTGCTGAAGGTGTCACCCATGAAGGGTGTTATGAGGTTACAGAAGAGGGGAACGCTGAGTCCCCGGTTCATTGGGCCATTTGAGGTGCTTCAGAAGATTGGGGAGGTGTCTTATAGGCTTTCTTTGCCTCCTAGCCTATCGAGTATTCATCCGGTGTTCCATGTTTCGATGCTCCAGAAGTATGTTGGTGACCCGTCTCATGTTTTGGACTTCAGCACGGTTCCGCTCAAGGGTGATATGTCATATGAGGTAGAGCTAGTGGCTATTTTGGGTCGTCAGGTCAGAAAGCTGAGGTCTAAGGACATAACTTCAGTGAAGGTTCAGTGGAGAGGGAATCCAGTGGAGGATTCCACCTGGGAGACCGAGCAGGAGATGCGGAGAAGATATCCTCACGTATGTGAGACTCCAGGTATGTTTCTAGACCCGTTCGAAGACGAACATTTGTTTAAGATGGGGAGGATGTAACGACCCGGTCAGTCATTCCGTGAGATTAGCCCCGTTTCCCCCGTTTCTTCTTTATCGTATGTTTCTTAGCCTATTTATGTTGTGTTGGGTCGGTTGGTTCGGGTTCGAAGTGGTCGTGGTGAGAACAGAGACACTTAGTATCTTAATTGGCTTAATAGTTGGAAAAGTCAACTGGGAGTAGACTTATTGATAAACGACCTCGAAATGTAGATTTTATGGATCGGATAGCTTCTTTAGGTGATTTGGGACTTAGGAGAGTGTTCAGAATGAAGTTTTGATGTCCGGTGTAGAATTAGGCTTGAATTGGCGTAAGTTCATTTTTGGTGATTTCCGGTCGGTAGGGGAAATAGCCTATAAGGGTCGGAATGGAATTCTGGAAGTTAGAGCAGGTTCTTAATGTCATTTTTGATATGTGTGCAAAATTTCAGGTAAATCGCATGTGGTTTGGATGGTTTCGGCATCCTTAGTGAAATTTAGAAGTTTCAAAGTTCATAGGCTTGAATTTGATGTGATAATGGTGTTTTTGCGTTGTTTTTGGTATTTCGAAGGCTCGAATAAGTTTGAATGAGGTTATGGGATGCGTTGGTATGTTTTTTTGGGGTCCCGAGGGGCTCAGTATTTATTTCGGATGGTTAACGGAGGTTTGGACTTAGGAAATTGCAGCAAAGCTGTTGCTGGTGCCATTTTACTGGTGTGACCACGCCTGCGGATAGGGAACCACTGGTGCGGGCCAGCAGAAGCGGAAAGGAATCCGCAAACGCGGAATTTGGGCAGCTCAGTGAGGGACCGCAGATGGGGATGTGGGACCGCACCTGCGGAGTCGCAGGTGCGGAAATGGAGTCGCAGGTGCGGAGTTTGGACTTTAAGTGATTTTTCGCAGGTGCAGAAAATCTTCCGCAGGTGCGGATTAACTGGGGAGGAAGTATAAATATGTGCTTCCGCAAAATTTTTGCATTTTTCTTCACTTTTGCATGCGGGTTGAGTCATTTTGAGAGCATTTTGGAGGAGGATTTCGAGGGTCTTCAGTGGAGGTAAGTTTCCCGGACTATAAACTCGATTCTATGTTATTATTTGACGGATTACCCTTGGAATTAGTAGATTAAATTGCATAAATTGGGGGTTTAGGGCTTGGGAAATTGAAATTTGTAATAAAGGAATTTAGGGGTCGTTTGTGGTCAGATTTTGATGCATTTTATATGTGTAGACACGGGAAAGGATGAGGATTCTTGTGATGCAATTTTTATCGAATTCCGTGACGTAGGCCCGGGGCTGGAGGGGTTTAATAGACTTCAGCCTCCGATATTCAATGTTGCTGAGGGCGAGGATGCCCAGGGTTTTCTGGATAAGTGTCAGATGACGCTTCGTACTGCTGGCATTCTGGAGACTAGTGGGGTCTCGTTTGCTACTTTTCAGTTTTCTGGTGCTGCTTTCACCTGGTGGGAGTCTTTTGAGAGGCGTAGGCCTGT
The DNA here is from genome assembly GCA_005239505.1 of Nicotiana paniculata. Classification (NCBI taxonomy): domain Eukaryota; kingdom Viridiplantae; phylum Streptophyta; class Magnoliopsida; order Solanales; family Solanaceae; genus Nicotiana; species Nicotiana paniculata. The sequence continues at coordinate 42,355 of ML356060.1, read as the reverse complement.
TGGTTCAGCACCCCTCACTTGGAAGCAGTTCTCCACTATCTTCTTGGAGAAAGTATGTACCTAGTCTCACAGGGAAGAACAACGCATGCAGTTTGAGCAGTTGTGTCAGGGGGAGCTATCAGTGATGCAGTATGAGATGCGGTTTTCAGAATTGGCTCATCATGTCACCGAGTTGGTCCCTACTTATAGGGAGAGGATTAGGAGGTTCTTGTATGGCCTCACTTATCAACTCCGTATTTTTATGACTTGGGAGAGGGTATCAGGTTCTACCTTCGAGCAGGTTGTTAATATTGCTCGAGATATTGAGTCGGTTTGTCGCTAGGAGCGGGAGGAGAGGGAGGCCAAGAGGCCTCGTGGATCCGGTGGTTCTAGTGGTGCTCCTTCTAGGGGCAGATTCAACATGGTGGAGGCAGTTCATTCAGGCCTCCTCAGTCAGTCCGCCCAGCCTATAGTGGTGCTGGTGCATCTTCGAGGCATGGTCCCCGCAGTTCTCAGCGAGGTCGATCTTCATTCGGTGCCCTTCCAGCCCAGAGTGCAACTCGAGCACCATCAGTTCAGGTTTCCTCTATCCATGGTTCTCCTAGTGGCCATTCTGGTGCCAGGGTTTCCTTTCAGTCCCCGTTCCAGCTCGAAAGAGTTGTTATAAATGTGGAGAGTTCGGGCATATGAGGAGGGAGTGTCCTCATCTTCTTAGAGGTCCATCTCAGCTGAGGAGCCAACCTTCAACTTCAGCTCCAGTTATGTTACCACCCACCCAGGAAGCCAGGGGTGGTTGTTAGTCAACTAGAGGCCTCCCTAGAGGGGGAGGTCGAGCAGGTGAGGGTCAAGCCCGTATGTATGCGTTTCCAGCAAATCCAGATGCTACGGCCTCCGATGTAGTGATCGCAGGTATTGTCTCAGTCTGTCACCGAGATGCTTTTGATTTATTTGACCCTGGTTCTACATATTCTTATGTCTCGTCATATTTTTCCCATTTCCCGGATATGCCCAGTGAGTCTTTAGTTACGTCTGTTCATGTGTCGACTTCGGTGGACGATATTATTGTTGTGGACCGTATGTATCGGTTGTATGTGGTATCTATTGGGGGTCTGGAGACCTGAGTGGACCTACTGTCACTCATCATGGTCGATTTTGATGTGATATTGGGCATGGATGTGTTATCTTCGTGTCATGTTGTTCTTTATTTTCACGCTAATACCGTGACCTTAGCTATGACAGGACGTCCGAGGTTGAGTGGAGAGGTTCTTCTTTGTATGTGCCTAGCAGGGTGATTTCCTACCTGAAGTCCCAGAGCATGGTTGAGAAGGGGTGTTTATCGTATCTGGCTTTGTGAGGGATGTTAGGGGTGAGACTCCCGCTATTGATTTGGTTCCTGTGGTCCGTGACTTTCCGAACGTGTTTCCTGCAGACCTGCTAGGCATGCCACCTGACAGGGACATTTATTTTGGTATTGACCTAGTGTCAGGAACTCAGCCTATTTCTATTCCACATTATCATATGGCGCCATCGGAACTGAAGGAATTAAAGGAGCAGCTTCAGGAACTCCTAGATAAGGGGTTTATCAGGCCTAGTGTGTCACCTTGGGGTACATCGGTGTTGTTTGTGAAGAAGAATGATGGTTCTATGTGCATGTGTATTGATTATCTGCAGCTGAACAGGGTTATAGTGAAGACCCGGTATCGCTTGCCTCGTATTGATGACTTGTTTGATCAGTTGTAGGGTGCCAGGGTATTTCCAAGATTGAGTTGCGTTCCGGCTATCATCAGTTGAAGATTTGGGAGCCAGACATCCCGAAGACTACTTTCAGGACTAGATATGGTCATTATGAGTTTCTGGTTATCTCATTCGGGCTGACCAATTCCCCAGCAGCCTTTATGCACTTGATGCACAGTGTATTCCGGTCTTATCTGGATTCTTTCGTCATCGTTTTTATTGACGATATCTTGGTGTATTCCCAATATCGGGAGGATCATGACCAGCATTTGAGAGTTGTGCTTCAGAACTTGAGGGAGAAGAGGTTGTATGCAAAATTTCTGAAGTGTGAATTCTGGCTTGATTCCATAGCTTTCTTGGGGCATGTGGTGTCCAATGAGGTTATTCAGGTTGATAAAAAAAGATAGAGGCGATGCAGAGCTGGCCTAGACCGTCATCAGCTACTGAGATTCGCAGTTTCCTTGGTTTGGTAGGGTACTATCGCCGTTTTGTAGAGGGATTTTCATCTATTGTAGCACGTATGACCTTACAGACCCAGAAAGGTGCTCAGTTCAGGTGGACTGAGGAGTGTGAGGAGAGATTTCAGAAGCTCAAGTCAGCTTTGACTACAACTCCGGTGTTGGTTTTTCCTACGAGTTCAGATTCCTATTTAGTTTATTGTGATGCCTTGAGAGTTGGCCTTGGAGCGATTTTGATGCAGGACGGTAGAGTGATTGCCTACACGTCCAGACAGCTGAGGTCTAAGGACATAGCTTCAGTGAAGGTTCAGTGGAGAGGGAAGCCAGTGGAGGATGCCACCTGGGAGACCAAGCAGGAGATGCGGAGCAGATATCCTCACTTATGTGAGACTCCAGGTACATTTCTAGACTCATTCGAAGATGAACGTTTGTTTAAGAGGGGAAGAATGTAACGACCCGACCGGTCGTTCTGTGAGATTAGCCTCGTTTCTACTTTATTATATGTTGCTTAGATTATTTATGTTGTGTTGGGTCGGTCGGTTCGGGTTCAGAGTGGTCGTGGTGAGAATAAAGACACTTAGTCTCTTAATTGGCTTAATAGTTGGAAAAGTTAACTGGGAGTTGACTTATTGATAAACGACTTCGGAATGTAGATTTTATGGCTCAGATAGCTTCATTACGTGATTTGGGACTTAGGAGAGTGTTCAGAATGAAGTTTTGATGTCCGGTGTAGAATTAGGCTTGAATTTGCGAAAGTTAGTTTTTGGCGATTTCCAATCGGCAGGGGAAATAGGCTATCGGGGTCGGAATGGAATTCTGGAAGTTAGAGCAGGTTCGTAATGTCATTTTGGATATTTGTGCAAAATTTCAAGTCAATCGCATGTGTTTTGGATGGTTTTGGCATCGTTGGTGAAATTTAGAATTTTCAAAGTTCATAGGCTTGAATTCGATGTGATATTGGTGTTTTCGTGTTGTTTTTGGTGTTTCGAAGGCTCGACTAAGTTTGAGTGAGGTTATGGGATGTGTTGGTACGTTTGGTTGGGGTCCCTAGGGGATCGAAATTGATTTCGTATGGTTAACGGAGGTTTGGACTTAGGAAACTGTAGCAAAGTTGTTGCTGGTGCCATTTTACTGGTGTGACCGCACCTGCGGATAGGGAACCGCAGGTGCGGGCCCGCAGAAGCGGAAAGGAATCCGCATATGCGGAATTTGGGCAGCTCAGTGAGGGACTGCAGATGCAGACATGGGACCGCATCTGCGGAGTCGCATGTGCGGAGTTTGGACTTTAAGTGATTTTTCGCAGGTACAGAAAATCTTCCGCAGGTGCGGATTAACTAGGCAGGAAGTATAAATATGTGCCTCCGCGAAATTTTGACATTTTTCTTCACTTTTGCATGCGGGTTGAGTCATTTTGAGAGCAATTTGGAGGAGGATTTCAAGGGTCTTCAGTGGAGGTAAGTTTCCTGGACTATAAACTCGATTCTATGTTATTATGTGACCGATTAGACTTGGAATTAGTAGATTAAATGGCATAAATTGGGGGGTTTAGGGCTTGGGAATTTGAAATTTCTAATAAAGGAATTTAGGGGTCGTTTGTGGTCGGATTTTGATGCATTTTATATGTGTAGACTCGGGAAAGGATGAGAATTCTTGTGATGCGATTTTTACTGAATTCCGAGACGTGGGCCAGGGGCTCGGTTTTGGCCAATTTCGGGAATTGTGCCTAATTTTGATAGTTTTTGATTGGGGTTCATCTCCCTAGCATATTTTAAAGTTATTGATCTGATTTGTGATAGACTCGGAGCATTTGGGAGCCAATTCGAGGGGCAAGAGCATAGCGGAGTAGCTTTTGGGTTGTTTTGAGGTAAGTAACTATTGTAACTCTAGACCTGAGGGTATGAAACCCCTGTATTTTACATTGTTTTGGTAAATGAGGTGACACACATGCTAGGTGATGAGCGTGGGGGCGTGCACCAATAGGGATTGTGACTTGGTCCGTCCTATAGCGACTACTATGCCGCGTATTCGATTTGAAACCTTACGACATCCAGTATTTTAGAAATTTATACTTGTTTATGGGCTGTGAGCCATGTTTGGGGCCTTGTGCCGACCTGTTTAGACTCTCAGAGGTACTTTTACACTATTCTCACACTATCCTGATAGAACAATTGTGAACTCAATCATGTTTTCTACTTGTCGTTATTTTCACTATTATCACACTGCTTTGAAACTCTGAGAGGTATTTTGGGCTGAGTCTCGTGAGTTGAGATGAATTGCCCGAGTGTCTTGTGAGGATGACTAAGTGAGACCGAGAGCCGAGCATGTGAGAATAGTTATGGATTGGGCTGCACAACGCAACGTATGTTATATGGATCGGGCTGCACGCCGCAACAGTGTATATATATATATATATGTGTGTGTGTGTGTGTGTGTGTGTGTGTGTGTGTCTGTATTGGATCGGGCTGCCCGCCACAATAATTGTGTGTATTCATGGTACTTGTTGAGTACAAGTGTTTAGTGTGAGCTTGAGACACTGATGGTGGAGTCACGAGTGACTGAGAGGCTTTATTTGTGAGTGATACTATGCCCGAGGGGCTTATATTTTATGAAACTACTATTTTCACTCTTCTTTACATTGAGCCTCTGATGATAATGTTGGACAAATATTTTTATATGAGATTTTAAATGGAAACTAGAGTTTTGTGAAATATTCGGAATGTAGATTCCTGACTTGATTGATTTATTTCCACTGTTACTTATTATATGGATTTACATGATTTACAAAATGCTAGTCACTACACTCAAGCTTTTAGTTACTTTGATTACTTACTGAGTTGGCGTACTCACGTTACTCCCTGCACCTCTGTGTGCAGATCCAGGTACCAGACCATCTCACTAGTTGATTTTCGGACGTGCTTGGAAATTGTTCGAGGATCGAGGTAGCTGCTCAGCGTCCCCGACTCACCTTCTTTCCTTTTCTCAGTTCATAGTTTTGGTCTATCGTACTTCAGAATTTTGTAGTAGCAAGTCACCTTATTGTGCATTGTATTTATAGTCCTAGATGTTCATGACAGTTGGCTCCAGGTTTTAGGGTAGTGTATGAATTGTTCACCTCATTTTGCTGTTTTAATCTGCTAGTCTTGGAAATTATGAAATATTAGGATAGTCTGTAATGGTTGGCTAGCCTAGTTCCACGATAGGCGCCATCACGACCGGCTTAGGATTTGGGGTCGTGACAGTACCCAACTCACAGTATACTGCCCTCCATAAGTGTGATAAACTGCGTACCTCGATCAGAAATGATGGAGACGGGCACACTGTGAAGACGTACGATCTCCCGAATATAAATCTCTGCCCACCGCTCCGAAGAATAGGTAACTGCCACAGGAATGAAGTGCGCTGAATTAGTCAACATATCCACAGTGACCCAAACTGCGTCGAATTTTCTCTGAGTCCGTTGGAGTCCAACAACAAAGTCCATGGTGATACGCTTCCACTTCCACTCGGGGATCTATATCCGCTGAAGCAAACCACCGGGTCTCTGGTGCTCATACTTCACCTGCTGACAATTCAGGCATCGAGCTACATAAGAAACTATATCCTTTTTCATCCTCCTCCACCAATAATGATGCCGCAGGTCCTGGTACATCTTGGCGGCTCCCGGGTGGATAGAATACCGAGAACTGTGAGCCTCCTCAAGGATCAACTCACAAAGACCATCAACATTAGGCACACACACGCGACCCTGCATCCTCAAAAATCGGTCATCTCCAACGGTAACCTGCTTGGCACCACTGTGCCGAACTGTGTCCTTAAGGACCATCAAATGAGGATCATCATACTGTCGATCTCTAATACACTCAAACAAGGAAGACCGAGCGACTGTGCAAGCTAGAACACGACTGGGCTCTGAAATATCCAACCTCACAAACTGGTCGGCCAAATTCTGAACATCTGAAGCTAGCGGCCTCTCACCGACTAGAATGAACGCAAGGCTGCCCATACTCACTACCTTCCTACCCAATGCATCGGCTACCACATTGGCCTTTCTCGGATGATACAATATAGTGATATCATAGTATTTCAATAGCTACAACCACCTCATCTGCCTCAAATTGAGAACCTTTTGCTTGAACAAATACTGAAGGCTCCGATGATCCGTGAAAACCTCACACGACACGCCATAAAGATAGTGCCTCTAAATCTTCAGCGCAGAACAATGGCTGCCAACTCTAAATTATGAACATGGTAATTCTTCTCATGAACCTTCAACTGCCGAGACACATATGCAATCACGCTGGCCTCCTACATCAGTACTGCTCCGATTCCAACACGGGAGGCATCACAATACACCGTGGTAATACCAACACTAATGTTGAAGTCAAAGTTGTCTTGAGCTTCTGAAAGCTCGCCTCACACTCGTCCAACCATCTGAACGGGGAACCCTTATGGGTCAACCTGGTCAAGGGGGCTGCTATAGATGAAAACCCCTCCACAAATCAACGGTAATAACCCGCCAAACCCAAAAAATGCCTGATCTCCGTGGCTGAAGTGGTCTAGGCTAGTTCTTGACTGCCTCAATCTTCTTAGGATCTACCTGAAAACCCTCTTTTGATATGACGTGGCCCAAGAAAGCGATTGAATCTAACCAAAACTCGCACTTCAAAAATTTAGCATACAACTGACTGTCTCTCAAAGTGTGGAGCACTATCCTGAGGTGTTGCTCATGCTCCTCCCGACTGCGGGAGTATATCAAGATGTCATCAATAAACACGATTACGAAGGAATCCAAATAAGGCTTGAACACTCAGTTCATCAAATCCATAAATGTTACTGGGGCATTGGTCAACCCAAAGGACATCACTAGAAGCTTATAGCGCCCATACCGCGTACGAAAAGTTATCTTAGGTAGATGCCCTAATCCTCAACTGATGGTAGCCAGATCTTAAATCAATCTTCGAAAACACCTTGCCACCCTGAAGCTAATCAAATAAATCATCAATCCTCGGCAACAATTACTTTTTCTTGATGGTGACTTTGTTCAGCTGCCGATAATCTATATACATCCTCATATACCCATCCTTCTTCTTCATAAACAAAACGGTGCACCCGAGGAAGAGACACTAGGTCTAATGAAGCTCTTATCGAGCAAATCTTGCAATTGTTCCTTCAATTCTTTCAACTCTGCTGGGGCCATCCGGTATGGCGGAATGGAAATGGGCTGAGTGCCCCGAGCCAAATCAATACAAAAGTCAATATCCCTGTCGGGTGGCATCCCCGACAGGTCTGCAAGAAATACCTCTGGAAACTCATGAACAATAGGCATAAAATCCATAGAAGGAACCTCAACACTAGAATCACGAACATAAGCCAAATAGGCGAAACACCCCTTCTCAACCATACGCCGAGCCTTCATGTAAGAAATAACCCTGCTGGTAGAATGGCAGGAGTCCCTCTCCACTCTAATCGAGGTAAACCCGGTAAGGCTAATGTCACTGTCTTGGCATGGCAATCCAAAATAGCGTGATAAGGTGACAACCAATCCATACCCAATATAACATCGAAATCCACCATATCTAAGCACAGAAGGTATACACTGGTCTCTAGGCTTCCAATAGTGACCACACACGAACGATATACACGATCCGTGACAATATCATCCCCCACAAGTGTGGACACATAAACAGGGGCACTCAAAGAATCATGAGGCACAACCAAATATGAAGAAAAATAAGATGACACATAGAAGTAAGTAGACCCCAGATCAAATATAATAGAAGCATCTCTACTGCAAACTGAAATAGTACCTGGAATGAGAACATCGGATGACTCAGCCTTAGGTCTGGCTAGAAAAGCATAACATCGGGCTGGGCCCCACCACTCTGAACCATATCCCTGGGACAGCCTCTAGCTGGCGGGCCTCCACCTCTAATGGCCTGACCTCCACCTTTAATAGTCTGGCCCCTACCTCTGGCTACCTGACCCCTGTCTCTGGCTGGCTGAGCAGGCGGTGCAGCAATTGGTGTCGGAACCATGGCACGAGAACCCTGATATTGTGGCTGAACAACCAGTAATCTCGGACAGGTCCTCCAAATATTCCCATAATCTCCACACTCGAAACATCCATCCTGATATTGTGGCTGTGGAAACTGAGACTAACCCCGATGAGCCGGCTGACCACGATAATAAATCTAAAGAGGAGGTGCCCCGATAGGAGCTGGTGGTGCACTATAAGTTGGCTGCCCAGAAGGAGGCACATAAGAACCACGACTCCCTGAAGCACTGTGAGATGACTGAAGCGCTGAACGGAACAACCTGGGAGGATGGACTCTAGCAAAAGTACCCCTGCCTCCAGATGAGGCACCGCTGAACCCACCATAATGACGAGGTCTCTTATCTGAACCCTGACCCCCTTGTCCAAGAACCATCTCGACCCGTCTGGCCACATTGGCCGTATCCTGCAAAGAAATCTCGCTCCCAGGCTCCTTAGCCATCTACAATCTAATAGGAAGAGAAATTACCTCAATAAACCTCCTTACCCGCTCTCTCTATGTGGGAATCAAAAGAATAGCATAATGGGCCAAATCCACAAAATGGGTCTTATATTGAGTAACAGTCATGCTTCCCTACTGGAGGTGCTCGAATTGACGCCGACGCTCCTCTTTCAAAGTGATAGGCATGAACTTCTCTAAGAAGAGATGTGAGAACTGGTCCCAAGTAAGAGCAGGAGACCCAGCTGGTCTAGTCAAAAAATAATCCCTCCACCAGCTCTTGGCGGAACCAATCATCTGAAAAGCAGCAAAGTCGACCCCATTGGTCTCTAGTATATCCATGTTCTGAAGAACCTCGTGACATCTGTCAAGATACTCCTGGGGATCCTCTGAAGCACTACTGCTTAAATGAACTGGAAAGAGCTTGGTAAACCTATCCAATATCCATAAGGCCTCTGAGGACATAACTGACCTATCACCGGGCTATACCGGAGCAACCGACTAGATAAGTTGCTGGAGTGTGAAACTGCGGAGCCATCTGATCCAGTGTGATTATCAGGAGTCTGGGCTCCTCCTCCACTCTGAGATATGGATGGTGCCATGGGGAATGTGCCAGTCTGACCGCACTCTCCATAAGGCCCACTAATCAGACCAAGGCATCCTGGAGCACTAGGGTGGCAATAAACCCCTTCGGGACCTGAGCCAGTCCGATAGGAATGGTCTGAGTTGGAACATACTCATCGAACTCTACCTGAGGCTCCACAGCTAGGGCTGCTGCTCGGGCTCTGGGCTGAGCCCTGCCTCTGCCTCGGCCTCTTGCACGGCCTCGACCTCGGCCTCTTGCACGGCCTCGACCTCGACCTCTGCCCCTCGTAGGAGCTGCTGCTAGAGGCTCTGGCTACTGATCAGCGCAAGAAGCGGTACATGTTCTCACCATCTGCGAGAGAATAAGAATAAGAGAGTTCAATCAATATTGAGATAACAATATCGCATGACAGAGTTGAATAAAAGTGAAATTTGTTCCTAAACTTCATAGCCTCTGGGAGATAAGTACAAACGTCTCTGTATCGATCCTACAGACTCTACTAAGTTTGCTCGTGAATTGTGAGACCTACGCAACCTAGTGCTCTAATACCAACTTGTCACGACCCAAAATTCCCACCATCGATATCGTGATGGCGCCTAACATTACACTTGCCAGGCAAGCCAATGTTAGAGATTATTTAGCCATTTCTTTCCAATTTTAATAATTATCACTAAACAGTCAAAATAAAGTGACATAAAGGTACATATGTGTGTGTGTGTGTGTGAATATATATATATATATATATATATATATATATATATATATATGTCGATGCCATTTACATACTACTTCTACCCAGAAATCCGGTGTCACAATTCACGAAAGTTCTATGATTTTTCTATAATGAATTGTCTGAAAGAAATTACAACCGTTTTGGAAAATAAAGGAAACAGTAAAGAAGATATGTAGAAGGAGACGCCAGGGCCTGTGGATGCCAACATGATACCTTGGGTCTCGAAGCTGTGAACCTGAGCCAATCTCTGGATCAGCCACTACCTGCTCCAGAATCTACACAGGAAGTGCAGAGTGCAGTATCAGTACAACCGATCGGATGTACTGGTAAGTGCTGAGCCTAATCTCGACAAAGGTGTGACGAGGCTACGGTGGGGAACCCACAATATATACTACAGACGATAAACAACAGGACCGAAAAGGAGAATAGTATAATTTTAAAAGCAACAATTGAAGAAATAAATACATAACCCCAGTGTCTTATCAATATCCAGCTATAACAAATCCTTAGGCGAAATGTAAAACTACTGAATGACTTACACAGAGAGAGAAAAATACACAAACACATATATTGATGCGCATCCCGATCCCACCAATCCTCCCTTATTCCTCCGTAACAATTATAATAAAAGTAAATTATATATATATATATATATATATATATATATGTGTGTGTGTGTGTATGTGTGTGTGTTGCGGTGTGCTACCCGATCCCACCAATCCTCCCTTATTCCTACGTAACAATTACAATAAAAGTAAATAATATATATGTGTTGCGACATGCAACTTGATCCCCCCATATATCAATATCAACATAATAATTCACCTTTATTACTCTGTATCAATCCACTCTTATTACTCTTGGTGCGGGGTGCAACCCCATCCCACCGGATAATCATATTCACCCTTATTCCTCCTCATCAATCCTCCCTTATTCCTCCTATTGTGGCGTGCAACCCGGTCCCACCATATCATAATAAATTACACATAGTGTACAGAAGTTTCATAAAATTCACACAAGGCCTTTACCAACACTTAAAATTTAGAACAAGGCAACCAGGAGCCGTACAATCAATAAAACTCTATAAAATTAATATTACTCAGCGAGACCAAACTAGGATATCACAAAAATGCCAACAAGAACAACTTTAGCCAATAACGGGGAACAATAATTCTACGAGGTAACAAATATCTTCAACAAGGGAGAACATTATCTAATAGGTAACAATTAGGCATGGAATTACAATTAAACATGTAACAAGTAAAGTAGGGAGGAAAACAATATAAGGAGAATAGAAGAAAACAGGTAAAACAGGTAAGTTGGCGGCGCATAAGTACTCATCACCTCATGTATACGCTGCTCACATGCTTTATCACATAACAAAAAAGGCAAAGGTTCCTAAACCCTCAACTCAAGGTTAGACACAACACTTACCTCGATCCACATGCCACTCACTGCTCAAGTACCGCTTTTCCTCTAGATTCCACCTCCAACCCACTCGTACCTAGCCATAATTAGCTTAATAACATCAAATATTTCTAAAGAAATCAGTTTCAATAAATAAATTTAGATTTTCCAACATTTCCCCCCAAAAGTAAAAAATCGACCCCTGGCCCGCTTGGTCAAAACTCGAGGTTCGGACCAAAATCTATTTATCCATTCACCCCTCGCCCGAATATGTAATTAGTTCTGAAACCCAACCCCAAATCGAGGTCTAAATTTCTAAATTTGAAAAATATCCAGTTCTCCCAAAATCCCTAATTTCTACAATGAAAGAACAAGATTTAGGACTAGAAATTTAATGGGTGATGATGGAAATTGAAGGAAACGAGTTAAAGAGTACAAACCTATGATTTGGTGTTGAATTCTCTCTTCAAAGATCGCCCTAGCTCGAGTTCTAGTGAAAGAAATATAAAATTTGGGAAGAAGTCCCGTTTTAGGTTCTGTTTTAAAACACTTGACAGGCCTTCTTCGGGGTCGCAAAGGGCCTGTCGCGATCACGGAAGGCAGCGGCCCAAAGACCTACGCATTTGCGAATTCCTCCTCGTATTCACAAAAGCTATGCCCCCCCATCCTTCGCGTTCGCGAACCACTCCTCGCGTTCACGTAGAAGGAATGACTGACCCCTCCCCCAGGTCCTTAACACTTCGCGTTCACGTTGAGCTGGTCGCGTTCACGAAGGATAAAGCCCCCATCGCTCCGCGTCGGCGACCCAGTCTCCGCGTTCGCATAGAAGAAATTCTTCTTTAGACCAATTCACTCTTCGTGTTCACGAGAGTACCTTCACGAACGCGAAGAGGAAAACACTAGATGACAGTTGAAGCCAAAAACCAGATTTGTTTCTAAGTCAAAAACATCCCGTAGCCTATCCGAAACTCGCCCGAGCCCTCGGGGCTCCAAACCAAACATGCACACAAGTGTAACAACATCATACGGACTTGATCGTGCGATCAAATCGCCAAAAATAATACCTAAAACTACGAATTTGGCGCCAAAACATATGACATTCTCAAGAACACTTTAAAATTCCTATTTTCTCAACCGGAGATCCGAATCATGTCAAATTAGTTTCGTTTCTCACCAAATTTCACAGATGATGTATAAATATTATAACGCACATGCACCGGGCTCCGGAACCAAAATACAGATCATATACCAACAAGATAAAACATTAACCATTTTCTTAAAATCATTAAATTTTCAATCTTTCAACTTTTCAACAAAAAATCATATCTTGAGCTAGGAACCTCGGAATTTGATTCCGGGCATATGCCCAGTTCCCATATTTTACTACGGACCCATCGGGACCGTAAAATACAGGTCCGGGTCCATTTACCAAAAATATTTATCGAAGTCAACTGAAAATCAATTTTAAGGCAAAAATTATTATTTCATCAATTTTCCATATAAAAGCTTTCCGGCAAAATGCCCGGACTGCGTACACAAATCAAGGAGGGTAAAAATGAGGCTTTTAAGGGTATAGAGCACAAAATTGAATTCTAACATATAAGATGACCCCTTTGGGTCATCACAATGAACATGATTGGCTAAGAACCCTATTGTTCGGGGATCATGGGTGATACATGATTGTTGATGTTTGAAGTTCAATTTGAGGAGATTGAGTTTATTGTATTGGGTCGTTTATTTAATTCTATTTTTAATTATTGTTAAGTAGGTAACAGTAAAATACTATCTACAAATCTAGAGTTGAACTCGAAAGTGGGAATTCTAGATTGCATAAAGGATTGAGTAGAGCAAGTTCTTGAACCTGGGCATTGGGAAACAAATTCGCGGTTATGATAGACATATACCTAATTTTCCTTGCTTGGTTGAAATATCGGAATTTTAAATGCATTCTTGTTAATAATAATTCCATAGACATATAGGCTGAGAAGCATAGAGTTAAAATTTTATTGCTTGGCCTGGTTATCTTTGTAGCCCCACCACTAGAGCATAGCCGCAGACTGGATGCCATGTTAGGGTACAATTCATAAGTTCGAGATAGAGGCAAAAAGTGATTCAAGTCGTGCCGCAAATTTAAATTAGGCGCTTGTTGGGAGGCAACCTAGCTTTACTGTTTTATTTTATTTTTATTTTTTTATATTATTTTTGTAGTGTTTGTTTTTATTTTGTAGGATTATGAGAAGAGGAAGCAAAGCCATAGGAAGTATTCAAAAGATATCTAGATGGTTGGGACTAAGTGTGGGGTGCCTACACAACGGACCATCCTTGGGAGAAGTCTGAGTACCCTGTGAGCTGATATTGCTTCGGCCTTTAACCTTCCAGGGACTTCTTCTTACCCTCTTGATTTTATTTATGATGTGCATTAATGACACTATACTCTTTTAAGTGTGGGGTGAAAAAATTCCTTTAGATAATTAGATTTTTATTATTCTAGATACTTTTGTTTTGGTAGTAGTGTAGTATTATAGTAGTAGTTTTATTAGCTTAATTTGATATTAACAAAATGTGAAAAAAAAATATTACAAAAATTTGTACTTTTCCCGATGATGGATCTCTTAGGAGGTTTTGTTGAGGGACTAATGTCTAAAAAAACACACACAAAAAAAATTTGAAAACAGAAAATACAAAAATATGTCTTTTAGATTTTCTTAGGTAGTAATAATCCCCCGTGGTTATTTCTTTGTGCCTCGGTTCTTTTCCATAAGATGTAGCTTGAAACAGGTAGTATTTTTTTTAATTTTTAGAGTAGGATGTAGGAAATAAATGGAGGAAGACAGATGAACCTAGTCACCTTTGACTTATTTGATAGAAGAATATTTAGGATTTGACATGTGTAGAATCTTCCGTATGTTTTGAAGTCGTTCATGTTGCCTTGTGTATTTGGATTGCATGTCTTGTGACGCTTATGTCTCACTTTCTTGACTTGTGTTCACTTTGTTCTTAATATCTTGTGACTCCATGAATACTTGCATTTGTTGAGAGTCGAGATGGGACCCTCTGCAGTGAGTCATGTGCCATGTATGGTGAGGTTTTTGTACAATCCATGTTATTGTGCTTGTGTCTAGAACTTGCCCGACATGTGAGTTGAAGCAAAATTTGAGGTGATGTTCTGTTTGAAAATTAATTTTAGGCTTTCTTTGATCTTCTTGAGCATAAATGCTTATCACAAATAAAATATATTCATAGTTAACCCGTTCGAGCCTATATACTTTTATTTGGCACCCATATTACAAGCTTATACCCCTTTTTATTCTTAATTGACATTATTTTGATACTTTACCTCTTAAGGCACTTTAATTTTAAAATGAGCGCTAAAAAAAATAAGAAGGGACTAAGTGTGGGGTGACTTTTGAGTGGAACCAATGAAGGGAAGAAAGGTGCACTTGTTTTGTAAAAGAATACACCACTAAAAAAAGATATCAAAAGAAGAAAAAAATTCTGAAGAAAAAAAGAAGAAAAGAAAAGAAAAGAAAAGAAAAAAAATGGAGATAAATAAATATCTTATTGTTGCTAGTGGAGTGTAAATTAAGATAGTGCTTAAAGAAAAATGAAATATTTTTGGGGGGTGATCTTGTTTGTGAAATTGAACTTGAGATTGAAGAATTTGTGCTTAAAGTAATTTTGTGATGTGTTAAAGTGCTTAGAAGGGTGAGTCACCGTTTATAAAATATATCCTACCTGTCTCTTAGCCCACATTACAACCATGAAAAATCCTAGTTGATTTTAGATCGAGTGATCCTACATTAGTAGAGATTTGCATTAAGGGCAAGCCTATTGTACCAATTGCATGCATGTGACTTCTCTGTGAAAGTGAGTGACTTTCTTTGATATATGTGAGTCTTTAAAATATATTTGATCATGTGATTCGAATGTGTGGATTCAACTTACTCTCTTGTTCTTGTTGTGAGGGCACATGGTTTCACGGGGATATGTAACACTCATGACCCTATTACTCACAACTCTATTACTTTACTCACAATTCTATTACATGACGACCATGTATACTTGCATGAGTGTGTTTGGCTGCAACAAATTTTTGGAGCCATTGCCCGAGATATAAAAATTAGGTGTTTTTCTAGATTAGACTTTTAATTTATCCAATTTTGTTTATATATATATATTTTTTTTTATTTTTATAAATATTTGATATTTTCTCTTTGTGTGTTTCTAGTTCTTGCAGCATGACATATGGGGATGAAATATACAGAGGTAAGGTTATTGAACAAGACGCTTGGTTGACGGAAGACTTTTATGCCTTATATTTTTGGGCTTGTCATGACTTGAACTCTTGGAATGCTGAATTTGAATATGAAAGTAAGGGTTGGTATTGTGACGAATATTATTATTTAAGGAAATATGTGAAACGACGTTGTTTATTAACAACGTTAATGAATGACTGGTCTAACGAGAGAGTTGATCTTGCACAAGAAATTGACAGGTTTGGTTTGGATGTGCGCAACTTAGATGCAGATTTGAGTGCAAAGGTTGTTGCATGTAACGCCCAACAACTTAATGATGAGTTGTGTGAAGCTGAAAAAATCTTCTAGGCCAAAATGAGGAGCTAAAACGAGAATACCAATCATTAGACCTTGATTTTATTGAGGATGTTAATGTTGAGAATTGTGTTCTAAGATCATATGAGGGAGGAGATAACATTACTCTGGGAGACTTAGGTGTGTGTATATATAGGGATGTAAATAGTTGTACAATTCATGAGTTAGGGATCATCATACCTCATTCCAATCATTTTTTTCACACTGGGTTTAGATAGTAAGATAGTAATCGAGCCATCTGAATCTATAAGGGATTCAAAGGGTGAGTATGAGAGTGCCTATATTCTTCAATTTGTTGTGCCAAAAAGCAAAATTACATTCCTCATCTAAAGGCTGAGAAGCGTAGAGTGAAAAATTTATCGCTTGGTCTGGTTATCTTTGTAGCCCCACCACTGGAGCATAGCCGCAAACTGGATGACATGTTAGGGGTACAATTCATAAGTTCGAGGTGGAGGCAAAAAGTGTTTCAAGTCATGCCGCGACTTTAAATTAGGTTCTTGTTGGGAAGCAACCCAACTTTAATATTTTCTTTTATTTTTGTTTTTTTTATATTAATTTTGTAATTTTTTTTTGTAGGATTATGAGAAGAGGAATCAAAACCATAGGAAGTATTCAGAAGATAGCTAGATAGTTGGGACTAAGTGTGGGGTACTCACACAAAGGACCATCCTTGGGAGAAGTTTGAGTACCTCGTGAGCTGATCTTGCTTCGCCCTTGGCATTTTGGGGACTTTTTCTTACCCTCTTGATTTTATTTATTATGTGCGTTAATGACACTGCACTCTTTATAGTGTGGGGTGGAAGAATTCCTTTGGATAATTAGCATATTATTATTTTAGATACTTTTGTTTTGGTAGTAGTGTAGTATTATAGTAGTAGTTTTATTAGCTTAATTTGTTATTAACAAAATGTGAAAAAAGAATAGAAAATCAAAAAAGACATTAGAAAAGTTTAGACTTTTCTCGAGGGTGGATCTCTTAGGAGGTTTTCTTGAGGGATTAAAGTCTAAAAAACACAAAAAAAAAAATTGAAAACAGAAAATACAAAAATATGTCTTTTAGATTTTCTTAGGTTGTAATAATCCCCCGTGGTTTTTTCTTTATGCCTCGGTTCTTTTTCATGAGATGTAGCTTGAACCGGGTAGTAATTTTTTTAGAGTAGGATGTAGGAAATAAATGGAGGAAGAAAGATGAACCTAGACACCTCTGACTTATTTGATAGTAGCATATTTAGGATTTAGCATGTGTAGAATCTTCCGTATGTGTTGAAGTCGTTCATGTTGTCTTTTGTATTTGGATTGCATCTCTTGTGACACTTATGTCTCACTTTCTTGACTTGTGTTCACTTTGTTCTTAATATCTTGTGACTCCGTAAATACTTGCATTTGTTGAGAGTCGAAATGGGACCTCCGTAGTGAGTCATGTGCCATGTATGGTGAGGTTTTTGTACAATCCATGTTATTGTGCTTGTGTCTAGAACTTGCCCGGTATGTGAGTTGAAGCGAAATTTGGGGTGATGCTCTGTTTGAAAAATGATTTTAGATTTTCTTTGATCTTCTTGAGCATAAATGCTTATCACACATAAAATCTATTCCTAGTTAACCCGTTTGAGCCTATATACTTTTATTTGGCACCACATTACATACTTA
Organism: Nicotiana paniculata; assembly: GCA_005239505.1. Taxonomy (NCBI): domain Eukaryota; kingdom Viridiplantae; phylum Streptophyta; class Magnoliopsida; order Solanales; family Solanaceae; genus Nicotiana; species Nicotiana paniculata. Next base: position 24,710 of record ML356060.1, on the reverse strand, counting down.
TACCCCTTTTTATTCTTAATTGACATTATTTTGATACTTTACCTCTTAAGGCACTTTAATTGTAAAATGAGGGCCAAAATAAGTAAGAATGCACTAAGTGTGGGGTGACTTTTGAGTGGAACCAATGAAGGGAAGAAAGGTGCACTTGTTTTGTAAAAGAATACACCACTAAAAAAAGGAATTGCAAACGAAGAAAAAAATTTTGAAGAAAAAAAGAAGAAAAGAAAAGAAAAAAAAATGTAGATGAATAAATATCTTATTGTTGTTAGTGGAGTGTAAATTAAGATAGTGCTTAAAGAAAAATGGAATATTTTTGGGGGGTGATCTTGTTTGTGAAATTGAACTTGAGATTGAAGAATTTGTGCTTAAAGTAATTTTGTGACGTGTTAAAGTGCTTAGAAGGGTGAGTCACCATTTCTTAAATATATTCTACATGTCCCTTAGCCCACATTACAATCATGAAAAGTCCTAATTGATTTTAGATCGAGTGATCCTACATTAGTAGATATTTACATTAAGGGCAAGCCTATGGTACCAATTGCATGCATGTGACTTCTCTGTGAAAGTGAGAGATTTCCTTTGATATATGTGAGTCCTTAAACTATATTTGATCATATGATTCGAATGTGTTGATTCAACTTACTCTCTTGTTCCTGTTGTGAGGGCACATGGTTTCACGAGGTTATTAGATTTCTCTACGACGTTGGATGTTCAAGCCATGAGTACATTGTGACATTAAGTCGGTTTTTGAGGCTAGGATTGTTATGAGCACGTTGTTTTTGTTGTAAATATTTTTGAAGAATGGTATAAGAAAAGGAAAGTGTATGTGAGTGCATATGCTAGAATATAATTGTTGCTATCAACCATAGTCATTGACATAGTGTGCTTCAAATGTGTTACATATAAAGTGCTCAAGGTTAGTGTAAAGTGTTGGTTGACTCGAGGACAAGCAACATTTAAATGTGGGGTAGTGATGTTTGGCTACAATTTCATATTTTTAATGCATTACTTACCTTATATTTTGGTGCTCTAATACTAAATTATATTATATTTATGCTTAATTGAGTTTATTTTATGTATAAATACTTTGAAAATGAAATTTAGGAGCAAAGTAAATATGTTAATGTGTAGTTTTATACACTACAAATGTGGGATCATTAATTATGTGATTATGAAGAGCATTAAGTGGAGGAAATTGAAGACAACTGCAAACAAAGAAAGAAAAAGCAAAGAAACGAGGAAAATGGAAAAGTGAGGCAATCCAAAGTTTTGCAGCAACTTGAAAACAAAAGTTACGCGGAAACGTTATTGGATTTACCGCTAGGCCAGCATGAGGATTCGTCCTATTTCGCCCAAGCCTTGGTTATTTTGGTCCGACACGGTCCCAACTCGTATAAAAGGCTCCTAAACTTATTTTGGAGGGGGCGTGACTTTAAAGAGAAATGAAAGTACGAAACACTCCGGGGCACATATTTGATCAATTCTTCCATTCTTCTTCTAGTATTCATTAATTTTATGTTTGAAAATATTATTTTTGAAGATTGTATGAACATGAGCGGATAAGAACCCTATTGTCCTGGGGTCATGGGTGCTACATGAATGTTGATGTTTGAATTTTAATTTGGCGAGTTTGGGTTTATCGTATTGGGTTGTTTATTTAATTCTGTTTTTAATTATTTCCGGAGTAGCTAATAGTGAAATACTAACTACAAATCTAGAGTTGAACTCGAAAGTGAGAATTCTAGATTGCATATAGGATTGAGTAGAGCAAGTTATTGAACCTGGGCATTGGAGAACGGATTCGCGGTTAGGATAGACATATAGCTAATTGTGTTGCTTGGTTGAAATACAGGAATTGTAAATGCATTATTGTTAATATTAATAATAGGCGAGTAAGAACTCGAAAGATTCTTATCAGTAATATCAACCCTGTCAATCAACGATCCAGATAAATCAATTAGTCATTTTAAGCTTAGAACGCAACATGGTTGTTAGCTAGCCTATGACCCTGGAATATCCTCTCCTACTTATTGTTAACCGAAATTCCTTAAGTGTTGTGGTTGATTTCTAGTTATTTCATTGCTTGATAGTTTTTTAGTTAGTAAATTAGTAACTTCCATATTTTGTGAGAAATCTCTTGAATCGATAAGTTGTTTGAGTTTGAATTAGTCAAAAGTTATTCATAAGTCTTATTGTGAACGATACTCTACTCATTCCTCTACTACATGACGACGTTGTATACTTGCGTGAGTGTGTTTGGTCGCAACAAGTATTTGGTGCCGTTGCCGGCGACTTAGAAATTAGTTATTTTATAGATTAGACTTTCAATTTTATCCAACTTTTTTGTATATATTTTTATTTTTTATAAGTGTTTGATATTTTCTCTTAGTGTGTTTCTAGTTCTTGCAGTATCACATATGGGGATGAAATATACAGAGGAAAGGTTATTGAATAAGACGCTTGGTTGACAGAAGACTTTTATGGACCGTATTTTTGGGCTTGTCATGACCTGAAGGGTTGGTGATAAGTAGGGTTTTACTTGCGTTTTAGCTCAAAAATGCTTAAAAGTATTCCCGAGGAATAATGAAATGTGCTTTCTTGCAGGGATATTGGGAAACAAGCCAAAGAAGTAAAATTAACTCAAAAAGGAGTAAAACTGGACAAGGCCCAAGGCAAGGCAAAAAGGGGTACAGTGCAGACCGCACATTACTGTGTGCGGCCGCAAACCCTGAAGATACACTGATGGAATTCCTTCAGAGAATGCGGACCGCACAATTATTGTGCGGCCAAAGAAGATGAGATTCAGAGATCTTGCTTTTGGGAAGATTGAAGATGTGCGGACCGCACTATTATTTTACAGCCGCAGGAGCCAAAGTGCGGCCGCACTCATAAATGTGCGGTCTACAGAAGGAGGTCCAGTCCCAACCCAAGTTCAAGTGTGCGACTGCACTCAGAAATGTGCGGTTCGCACAATTAGATGAAGTGCGGCCGCATCCCAATTTTATGCGACCCCAGAAAGCCATCAAGTCAAGCCAGTCTCAAGTTGCGGACTGCACAACCTCCGCAGGGGCATTTTTGTCAGATATTTTTAACTTAGTATAGATAGAACTTTTTGTCATTTTTAGGTTAAGTTTTATAAGTTAGGAGCACCTGAGCCGTTTTTATTTACTGTATAGGGTAACCTTGTAGTAAATTAGCTTTTAAACATTAGATTTTCTTTCTTCAATCAAGTATTATAAATTCTATCTTAATTTCTTAATTTTCCATGAGTAGCTAAACCCTTAGCTAGGATTGTGACCCAACCCTAGTATGGGTACTTAATGGATTATTGATTTAGGGCTTATTTATGATTGAGTATATGATATTTAGCCTTGTTCTTGCGTGAATTCTAGAATTAATTGTTGCAAACATTGATTCATGCCAAATTGACTTAGTCTCTACTTGAGAAAGTGAGACTAAGTCTTGGAAAACTTGGCTAACTAGGAATGGGGTGAACTCAAGAAATTGATAGCCCAATTAAAGGGTCGAACCTAGAGATAGTAAGACCCGATTAGAGCATTTATCACTTGTTTCATGAAATACCCATTTGGACTTGAGAAAGACAAATTTGGTAAAATCACTCAAACTACTGAGAGGTATAGAGTGAGTAGGTGTGATTTTATATCATATCCCGATCAACCAAACATGCCCTAAATCTCTAAATCCGTTAGGTAACCAACTAGGCGGAAGTCGCAACCTTAGATCTTTTATCACTTGAAAAACAACCAAAACCAAAAATATTATCTCCTAGCTTGTAATTACAATCAATAGTTTAAAAGTAGAAGTAGAAACAACAATTGAAAATGTGGAAGTGTAATAGGGCATATCATGCAATCACACCAGGTACATACCTAATCCCACATTTAGCTCCCTGTGGATTCGACCCCGACTTGCGTTGGGTTTTTATTATTGCTTCAACTGCCTCGCAACCTATATTTGTGGTGTGAGTTTGGGCGAGATCAGTTGGTATTGTGACAAATATTATCGATTAAGGTAATATGCGAAACGACGTTGTTTTAACAACGTCGGTGAATGACTGGTCCAAAGAGAGAGTTGATCTTGCACAAGAAATTGACAGGTTTGGTTTGGCTGTGCGCAACTTAGATGTAGATTTGAGTGCAAAGGTTAATGCATGTAATGTCCAACAATTTAATGATGAGTTGTGTGAAGCTGAAAAAGATCTTCTAGACCAAATTGAGAAACTAAAACGAGAATACCAATCATTAGACCATGTTTTTCTTAAGGATGCTAATGTTGAGAATAGTGTTCTAAAGTCATATTGATGATACCCTCTTTTTGGGCGAGCTGGGCTTCATATAGGTCAAGTTTGATCTCCTTTCAAATTAAAAAAATTATCCTTGGACTATTTTTCTCGGAAGCACATGCACGGCTGCGCATCGATCATGCAATTTGTCAGTTTCTGCCTGACATGCGCGGCCCAGTGAGCGGCCGCGCATCTGGAATATTTCTGCAATCTTCTTCGTTCTTCTTTTTAGGCGGGCTAACCTCATTCGATCATCAAATGAGTTCCCAATTTATTCCATAAGCTTTTAATTGGCCTTCAATGCTCCATATTAGCTCCAAAACGCTCTTTGGCGTTGCTCCTTCAAATCATAAAGTTCTCATTAGAGCAATTTCTTATCATTTAACACTAAAACATCAATAAAGTGCATCCAAGTTAGCGTGCAAATAGTGGCTAAACTACATAACTATAGCCTACTATCAATACCCCACACTTAAACCATTGCTCGTCCTCGAGAAATCAAACCACACTCTATAGAGGCCTAAATTCACTAAGCGACTTCCCTAACTCATCACACCGAGAATATTTCACATAGATTGAACATAGTAGTGTAACATCTTCACCTCAAGAGTTGGCTCCCACGCACCACACATTATTCCTAACTTACTCACTTACTCTAATGCAGAGGTCAAGAATTACATTTCCTTCATGAATCAAGTTCCTGCTCACAAGAAAAGAGACTCATTCGACAATTAATAAAATTCACGAACAATGAGGAACTTCAAAATAGACAGAATTCACTCACTCTCAGAAAAGATATTCTTGTGTCACAAAAGATGCTCCATAGGCTTTCGCGTAGTGTACTACTCTACTAATCGAGCTCATTCAGTCTAGGATCAAGTAGGACTTTATTCGGTTGTAACGTCGGCTGCGGGTCGGGTAGGATACGTTTGGATATAAGAGTGACTGCACCTCCCTAAGCACTTTAATACATATACTTTAACATTCAAGTCCATACGTATCTCAAACAAATGCTCCACCTTCACATCAACGTATATTACCCCATAATTCTTTAAGAACAATTGCATCAAAAGCCACCAAAGGAATATTATTCACAACAATACAACTTTTTTTATTTTTTTTATTTTTCTTTCTTTTTCAGTTCAAATGGCTTTTATTTTTTTTCAACACAGTGCACCTTTCTCTTTATTCATTAGTTCCACTCAAAAGCCCCACCAACCACCCCACACTTTAACCTTTACAAAGTTCATACCAATTCAAGTGCTCATGAGACGTGAACAGGTTCAAATAGATGGTTAATTCAAACAAAGGGGTAAGACTTGTAATGTGGTTTCCAAGGAAACATGATTACATAATCAAAGGGGTTAACTACGATACATAATAATTAGGCGGGTAAAATATATATATGGCTCAACAAAGAAACGCCTATATCATTTCCAAGACTGAATAAAACTACTATTTCGCTTTGCAAACACACGGGGGAAAGTTCTAGGCATCAAATTCAATGCACAGAATATAAAAAGCCTCGCACACACATGGAACACGACTCACTCCATATTGGATCATCAAAACACTCTAGTCAGGGTACATAAGCCAAGTTAAGAACATACAATTTAAGGAACTCTTACAAGAATCAACAATTGAGCCTAAGCGTAACACTAAAGTACCCGCTATATTCAAGGCATAATGAAGTTAAGAGATCCTATTTGCATTTCATCCCATAGCCCACAGGTTCCTAACCTAAAAAAAAATAGAAACTAACTACACCCGGTTCAAACAAAACCCTTGGAAAAGAATCGTGGCCCGAAGAAAAACCAAGGGGCAATTGATACACTCCTAACAAAAGAAAATCTCTTTTTTTCTTCGACTTTAATCCCTCAAGAAACCCGTCGAATAATATCCATCGTCGGGACAAATCGAAGTTTTGAATAAATTTTTTATTTTTTTATATTTAATTAACTAACAAAACTACACTATTCTACATAACTATATACATACAAAATACATACAAAATATCCCCTACCCCACACTTAAAATGGTGTGCCCCATGCCATACAAAGAAAAATGCAAGGTGAAGGAAACTTCTCTGGTACATCAATCTTGATCGGAGACAGTGTCGGGGTCGAGATGGCAAGCTTTGCCCAGAGCACACATCCATGCCATGATCTTCTTCTCAGATTTTTGCATTTTGGGTCGCTAGTGCATCAACTCGAGTCCCCAATTTTGTGACAGAAGTGCACAACCCTGCCATTTCATGCTCTAAGACCATCATCCGCGTATTTCGTATGACCATAGATGTTCCCTCAGCCTTCGCAACTTGCTCGTGTAGGGGTGAATCAGCCACAACCTCAGCCTGCCCTTCATCTCCCTCCTCTGGCGCATCATACTCATCACTATTATATCTGCCAGGTACCACAAGATCCTTCCTAATGGTCACTTTATCCGCCTAGAACGTTGGTTCATTTTTAACTTTTCTTTCCACGTTCCTATTCTTCGGCGCCCGTGCTGCCTGACATAATCTAGTGACTAGTGAAGGAAAGAAGAACCCATACCCTTGCACTGGACAACGAATGAACATCTCGCCGTGAATAACTTTAGCCATATCAAAATTGTGGCCATTGATAAAGCACCAGATCAGTGCAGCTCAAGGACCATTCACCTCAGTGGTGTTGGAAGAAGGCAGCAGGCGGCTATTGATGATATAAAGCCAACACTTCCCTTCAAAGGTGAGGCCGAGTGAAACTTTCTCCCCGACGTAACCCACACTATGTCCTTGTTTGGCACATAGATTGTTCTGAAAAACAAGTTCCAGGAGGTTGGTTCTCTGCTATACGTATCATAATAGTCCTCCGCCCCACCAATACTAGAAACTGGTATGCCCTCCTAATGGCGTCGATCGAAGCATCAACGCTCTTCTATCGCATAGTGAAAATATGGCCCTCAAGTTCAGAGCAGTTCGCGTAGAACTCCCATACAACCATCAAGTTGGCCTCCTCAGGTTCTTCAAAAAAAATACCCAGCCCGCGCCGAACCAGCTCCTGATACATATTGGGGCAATCATTCTGGTGGGACCCCTATCATTACCCCGTTCCTATATGGGTTTCTTAGGAGCCTTCTGACTAAAAAGTTCCTGGGCTGAGCTTGATAAACCTTGTTCTATTAAACTGAGGCGCATTGGTCGAGGCTCGTGCCCGGAACAAGCCTGCATGACCACTAGAAGAGGCACATATGGTTCATATTTTTTTTGATGGCGTCATAATATCTACAAAACAAATATCACTATCAGTAAACGGTGGGATGTGTGAACCAATGGCGGTTACTCAGACTTCACCCGCACAATTGGTCACAAATTACATTCACAAACTCACTGTGGAATTTAAACAAACACTTGATGTGCAAATTCACCCCAAATTCCCCAAGCACCCAATTATAACCTCAAGTCCACCACAAACATACCAATGTCTAATCCAAACCAACAAGATGAAATTCCACTATCTTCACATACCAACAAGTGTACTAGTAATACAAATCATAGAAAAAAACAACAATGACTTCTACTACCATATAATTAATAGAGAAGAAGAATGGAAATTAAAAAAAACTGAAGGAAAAAGAAAATAGAAGCCATGGCACTTACCTGAAGGATCTTGTGAAAAATAGAGATGGGATGTGATTAAGGGAGAGGAGGAAAGGGAGGTAGGTTTTGCTTTTGAAATTTGGGGAGAAGGGAGGGTTTGGGCATGTATGTGTGTGTGTTTAGAGAGGAGGTTTTTTTTTCTGTTTCAGATTTAGGGGTGGAAAGGGAGGGGTCAGTTATTAGTAAGGGAAAAAAACAAATAAAAGCTAAAGAAAAGAAAAGAAAGGGATTTTTTGGAAGGGCGACGTAAGGCTAAGCAACAGACGTCAGGGCAGTTGTTGTCCGCCAACTGAGGTCCCCTCCGTACGCTAGACGAGATTGTTAGTGCCATACGGGAAAACTAATGTCAAGAACAATTGAGATAACAGTAATGAGAATTGAAAAAAAGGTTGATTGCATTAATGAAAGCTATTAAAAAAGAAGGCAACGCGGTGTCGAGGGGGAGAGAATTATAATGGAAATACTTGGCCTAATTAAGCTAGAGAAACATAATGGAAATACATGGAATTAAACTATTATATATTTACAATGAAAAGGACTTAGTTTTCTATAAGGTAGAAACAGGTCTGTTGTCAGCAACTTTGTCTTAGGCATCACAATCTGCACGCGCGGCGCTGTTGGCAGCTGCCTGCGGCTGGGGCTGGTGAGGGATATCGGTGGGGCGACAGAGGCACATGCGCGCTTGTCACTTGGTGCGGCCAAGACCACGAGGCTTTCCATGGCGCTAGGCGTTGGAAGGCTTGCCAGGACGCCACGTGGCGCGTCCAAGGGGTCATGGGGCATGACTGGAAAGCCGCCCATGAAATTCTTCCCCACCTGAATTGGCGACGTCCTCGGCGCCTTATATGCAAGATAATCTTAAATTAGGCTCTTGTAGTCTTTGAGGTTTGTTCCCCTCTCCTAAGTATTCTCCTCTGCAACCTTTCCATTTCACCAAAAACTCTTGGTGATCCTTCCTTGAGGCGTGAATCACCCGATCATCAAGTATGGCTTCAACACGCCTTTTCCCGGTTGAATTGGGGCCTCGAATACTGGGTATTGTGAGTTGGCTCCGTGAAGGGTCCTCGAATATGGACCCAAGTGACGCTATTAGCCTAGTTTGGTGCGAGCAAGGTAGACTCGATGTTTGTGGATGGATTTAAATATGATTATGGGCTCCGTACGAGCCAGGCATGTTCATTTCAGTAGAGCGATTTTTCATGGAAAGGTATTAAAACAACAGATGTTGTTCCGTCCTCGTCAAATTCATGTTATAATATGATTGTGCCGTGTGGGTTGTGAAAGGGCTTGATAATTTCCTATGTGTTGAGTACCCGCGTGGGGATGTTATGTGAGTAGGATAGCTCTTGAGATCCAGAGTGTATATATATATATATATATCGCATCTCAGTTGTGCTTGGGTTTTGTAGCATGCGACTTTATCAGCCTCCCCAGGATGGTATTATGCACTTAGCGTTCTTGTGACCGATATTCGGTAATGTGTAATAGTGAGTAATTCAGCTCCGTGTATATTTCCTTATGTGAGTTTTATGATGGGATCGGGTGGCACGCCGCCACGGGTTGGATGGGGTTGCACGCTACAACAATGTAACGATGATAAGGGTTAATATATATTTATTTTTCTTATGTTTTACTTCCTATTTTCTGAGAAAAGTTCATATTAGTTGCGTGAGTTGAATAGTCCCTTCCTGACTCATTTCTTACCTATCATGTTCGATTTATGGCCTATTGGCGTGATGTGGTATAATGTGAGGCTGTTGGCCATGTTTGGGGTGATTTGTTGTCTGAGCAGTTCATACTGGGTGAGACGAGATTATCGGATCAGAGATCAGTGCGATAAGGTTATGTGAACTGTATATTAAAGAACAAATACAATTATTCAGGTTCACAATGAGGTGATAATTCTAGTCAAGATGAGGTATTCAGTGATTTTTTAACTCTGTAGTTGGGTACGTATTTCTAGACATATCCTCCATCGTGGTGGTATCGTTAGCATTATAGAAGGATGTAAGTATATATATCATGAGGTGCATTGGGAGAATCAGATTCATGGAATTTTAGGCTATTAAGGTTCAGGGAACGTCATTGTGGTTAGATGATGAGTTATGCGGTGCATGGTTCTGATTCGCCAAAAGTATGCAGTCATGTTCTGGTATATCGGGTGGTGGATGATACGGTGTTTATGTATTGGAACTAGGCCTGGTAGAGAATTTCAAGTGTTGGAACTAGGTTCTGAGCTTATTATATGGATAAAAGAAGAAATCTTCAGATTTGATCAAGCTAATGTACTAAACTGGGTTGTGGTAGCACGGGAAGGTGCTCGAGGTGCTAAACAGTGATTTCAGATAACTCCAGAGCAGTTCTTAGTACGTTCAAGGATGAACGTCTGTTTAAGTGAGGGAGAATGTAACGACCCGATCGGTCGTTTTGAGCTCTAGCGCGTCGTTCAACAGTTTGAGGCTGTGAGCAGCTTCATTTAAGGTATTTTGACTTGTAGGTGTGGTCGGAATTTAATTTCAGAAAGTTTAGAGTTGATTTAGGAAGAAAATTCTCATTTCAGAAGCCTTAAGTTGGAGAAACAAACTAAGATTGGAATTTTGAGTAAACGACCTCAGAATCAGGATTTGAAGGTTTCTACCGGTTCGAATGATGATTTCATACATGGGCGTATGTCCGGATCAGGTTTTGGATAACCCGGGAGAATTTCAGCGTATATTGTAGAAGTCAGCATTTTTGAAATTTTTTTCTAATTTGGGCTTGAAGTTCATTTCAGATTTATTGATGTTCGTTTGGGATTTCGAGTCTGGGAATAGCTTCGTATAGTGATTCTGGAGTTGGGAGCGCGATCGAAAGTGAATTCGGATGTCCGGAGGTCATTTTGAAGTCATTTGGCTAAAGACAGAAATTTGAAGGTTTTTGAGAAATCTGACCGGAAGTGGAAATTTTGATATCGGGGTCGGAATGCGATTCTGGAAGTTGGAGCAGGTCCTTAATGTCGAATATGACTTTTGTGCAAAATTTGGGGTCAATCGGACGTGATTGGTAGGTTTCGGCATCAGATGTAGAAGTGGGAAATTTCTACTTCATGAAGTTAGGATTTGGGTGCGATTCGTGGTTTCGATGTTGTTTGATGTGATTTGAGGCCTCGAGCAAGTCCGCATTATGTTTTGGAACAGGTTGGTATAATTGGACGGGGTCCCGGGTGGATTCCGGGTGGTTAATGGATCATTAATGGAAGTTGAGAAAAAGCTGAAGTTGCTGGTGTTTGGTGCGACCGCACCTGCGAGGTTTTGGCCGCAGGTGCGGACAATGGGGCGCAAGTACGATTTTAGGCTGGAGCTGAGGAGGCCGCAGGTGCGGGAGATTGGTCGCACCTGCGGGATCGCAGGTGCGGAGCAAGGATCGCAGGTGCGGAATCGAGGCTGGGCAGAATGTTTTAAAACCGTGAATTGTTGGCCATTTCTGCATTTCTTCTTTGGCTTAGGCGATCTTGGGAGGCTTCAAAGAGAGTATGTATTCATGCATTGTCAAGGTAAGTAACTCCTTCATGTTTTTAAAGTTAAATACAAGTATATGCATGGAATTAGGCGTGGAAATTGGGAAATCTTAAGGAAACCTAGAAATGATAATTTGGATTTTTGGCCACAAATTTAAGCATGGAATGTAGAGTAAATTGTATAATTGAACTAGTGGAGCTATGGGTAGATTATATCTTCAAGAAATTTCGGATTCCGGGCACGTGGGTCCGAGGGAATTTTAGTCAATTCACCGAGCGGAGTTGGGAAAGTATGTAATTTGAATTTTTTGTGAGTATTAGGATGAATTTTCATTGCTTTTCTAGTTATGTGGTAGTTTTGGGGCGTTAAGCATCCATGAGAGTCGTCGGAAGGGCTTGGAAGCCGGTTATGGGACTTCGGAGCGAGGTAAGTCTCCTTTCTAACTTTGTGAGGGGGAATTGTCCCCCTAGATGAACTAATTAAGTATGTGTTACTATCTGTGGGGGCTACGTATGCATGAGCTGACGGGAGTCCGCGTGTAGCTACTATTATGCCATGTCAGGGTAGCCTAGGACCCACTAGCATGCCTTACCTGTTGTAACTGTGTTCTTGTCTGTGATATTAGACTGCTAATATAATCGAAATTGTAATTGAGTGACTAAGGAAGATTAGAGTTTATTTTCTAAATCATCTGAAAAGAGAATTTATTTCCTTCACGGGCAATTGTATTTCCGGATAAGGTTGTATTATTAAACATTATAAAAAACTTGGTAAGTGAATTTCGAAAAGGGTTTAAATACTATTTTGTGGTTTTCAAAAGAGAAATCATTCATTTACTTGAGTATTTGTTTTTCCGACGTAGTCGAGGTGGACTGTTGATTGTGCATGACTACATGTGACCGCTTCAGAATTTACATTCCGCGAGTGGAGTGTTATTTCCAGTATTTACTTGGATTTCAGTTCCTTACATATATGCTGCTTTACCACCTTTACATGCCTATCGTGTCCATCTTATACTGTTAATTAATTTGCTGGCCCTTAGTGAGTGTCTAATTCGACCTCTCGTCACTACCTCTCTGAGGTTAGGCGGGCGACTTACTGAGTACACATTATTTTTGTACTCATGCTACACTTGCTGTGCATCTTATTGCACAGGTACTTTCATAGCAATGTGGAGGATTCAGAGACTTAGGCGAACTGCATCATCCGGAGGCGATCCACAGCTGACAGAGTCTCCCTCATACTGTATTTATTTTCATTTTAAATTCCTTGTCCAACTTGTAGTTCGGACAAGCTTTGTAGTGATTGTATAAATTCTTAGAAATTGCTCATGTACTTGTGACACCGGGTTCTGGGATGTGTTGGGATATAATTGCTAATATGGAATATTCAAACTACTGTTTTACTCGAAAGATTTTATTTAGTTAATATGTAATAAAGTTAAAGAAAATGCTTTTCATAAATGTTAAAAACAAGAAATTGTTTCAATTAATTAATTATTGGCTTGCCTGGCAATGATGTCTGACGCCGTCACGACCTTATTTTGGGTCGTGACAGTTGAGTTTTGTCTAGCTCTACCAATGCCTAATTTTGTGTAGATTTCCAAAGGCATCAAGTTGATACTATATCCCAAGTCACACAATGCTTTAGCAAAAGCATAACTTCCAATTGTGCATGGGATAGTGAAACTACCGGGATCAGACAATTTTTGAGCAACAGGTCTTGTCACTACCGCGATGCAAGTTAGAGTTAGAGTTATAGTAGACAAGTACTGGAAGACAAATTTTCGAGACATAAGATCCTTCATCAGTTTCGCATAGCTTGGCATTTCCCTCAAAGTATCCATCAACGGAATATTTAATTGAATTTGTTTGAGCATTTCCATGAATTTCCTGTATTGATCATCTTTCTTTTTCTTTGCCAACCTCTGAAGGAATGGTGCAGGAATTAGCTTTTGCCCACTTCTTGTTGTCTTTTCTTTGGTAGGAGCCTTTTCGACCACCTGTTCTGGGAGTTGTTCAATTTCCTTCCCCTTGCCTTTGTCAACTTGTGCCTCTTCAATTACAACCTCTGTGAGCTCTGTTGACTCATGGGTATCTAATGTAGCTGGAGTAATTGACATTGCGTCTCTCCTAGATTGAGCAATTTCTTGCTCTCTGTCTAAATATCTTCCATTCCTGAGACTCACTACCATTAACTGATTTGGGTTCTGCTCTTTTGGATCGATGTTTGTGTCTGCAGGCAATGTTCTTTGTGGGCGATTGTTCAAGGCCATAGATAACTGGCCTAATTGAGTTTCAATGCCTTTAATAGCCGAATCATGTGCAGCTAAATTTTCTTGTATATTTTTGTTTGTCTCAATGAGTTGTTGCAGCATGCCCTTGAATTCTATCATATTACTGTCGTCCTATCTAGTCACCTGCAGTTCATGAGGCGATTGGTAAGCCAGCTATTGTTGGTGTTGTTGATTGTAGCCGTGCTGCCTTTGATAAGGCACGACTTAGCTTTATGGTCGTGCTCCCCCTAGAATGGCATTGTATTGTTGCTGGGTTGGTCTGTACTGCTAATTTTGAGGTCCCTATTGTTGTCCACCTTACTTCTGACCCCCAAAATGATTGACGTAATTCATGTCTTCTCTGAAGCCCTAGTTATCATTCTCTCCACTCCACGAGCAAACATATGACTGATTTATGTAGGGAGTGTATAGGCCTCCATTTGTCATATCGATAATGTGCACCTGTTTCGTACCCATCTCATCAATTTTCTTTGTCAACAAGCTCATCTGGTCATGAGATTGGCTATGTTTTCTGCATTTGTATTGTTTGGGTCAAGAGCAACAGAATGCACTATTGGAGTGAGTGTTGTATGTCTCGTCATCGAGCTTGAATTTTGAGTCATCTTGTCAAGAAGAATCTTACACTCTGTGAATGTTTTGATCAAGAATGCATCCGCGGCTGAAGCATCTACATTGTCCTTCAGACCATCAACCAAACCCATATAGAATCTATGTCCTAGCATCTAATCTGGGATGCCATGGTGTGGACACTTCACCAGCACACCCTTAAACCTCTCTCAAGTTTCCTGCAAAGTTTCAGTGAGTTTCTGCCTGAATTGCAATATCTCATCAATTTGCCTCGCAGTCTTTTTGGGTGGATAGAACTTGTTTAAGAACTGCTTGACTAGTTCCTCACAAGTAGCAATGGAGTTTATTGGGAGAGAATTCATCCAAGTTTGAGCCTCCCCAGTCACTAAGAATGGGAACATTTATAATCTGATTTCTTCAAGAGTCACAATCGGTTGTCTTTGAGTGACAGAAATTGATAGAAAGTTCTTCAGATGTTGTTGTGGGTCTTCGATGTACGACCCAGAGAACAACCCTTTATTCTGCAGCACATGCATCATGTTGTTAGTAATTTGAAACATCTCTGTTTGTACCAGAGGGACTACAATTGCGGTGGCCAGGTTATCAGCAGCTGGTTGTGCTCAATTGTATAGAGCAGCTTCTGGCACAAGAGGTGCTACCACTCCGGTATTTGGGTCAACTTTATCATTCCTATTGTTCCCATTGACGTTCTCGACGTCGTCCATTTCAATTTCGAATTGTTCGTCTTGTTTTCGCTGTTTGCCCTTCTTGTTAGCCCGATTCAATGTCCTGAATGCTTTCTCGGGATCTGAGAGTCCTTCAAAAATTTCACCAGTTCTCAAGGAGCTTCTAGGCATGCACCTGAGTCACAGAAGAGTTCAAACGTGAGAATTTTAATGGAAATATTTTTAACACCACAGAAAATTGATCTAAGCTAAAAATCCTCGCAATTCTTCCAAGTTATAATAAATAACACCGTTAGTTCTCCGGCAGCGGCGCCAAAATTTGATCATGCCCAACTATGCCTTATAAAAAGAACTAAGCGGTCGCTGCAAAAATAATCCGGTTCAAGAGTCCGGAGTCGAATCCCACAAGGAACTAACATATTTGCTACAAATTTTAGTATCACTAATAATAAGATCAAACAATTTTTAGAGTTCAAGATTTTATTTGAGAATTAACAAAATTTATTTAACTAAGGAAAAAATGACAATAAAAACTATCAATGAGCAGGAATGAAGTTGAATTAAAAGATAAAAGGATCTAGGGTTATTGATTTCTCCAATTGTCGGATTAATTCTTGACACATTAGCTATAATATCGCCGTAGCACTCTCTAAAGATGATGATTTCTTTTTTACCATACTTATCTCTCGATCAATTACGATAGTTTACTAGAATTATTCTCTCGAACTACTCTAGTTGACAATTTGTACAACTCATAAATATCACACCAAAGCTTCGTTATCTCTAATATCACTTTTAAATTCAAGTAACTAATCTCTTGACTTACTCGAAAGTGGACTTTTTCAACAACAATCTAATCAAGTGTTCTTTCTCAAGCAACACTAGATAACTAGACACGATTAATCAAGGGCCCTTTAATTAATCACAAGAAACACATAGATGAACTATTATAGAGTAATAACGGCTCAATTATATCAAAACATAGTCAAGACTTCATCCAAGAATTGGTTCCATTAACCCTAGATAACGAGTTTAGCTACTCATACTACCATGAAATATTACAATATAAAAAGTCATAACCAACAATGGAAATAAAAAGAAGAAGGTGAAAAACTTGTAGAAGAATTTTCCGTCTTACTCTTTGTGTGTTCTTGCCTCCAAAGTTCTTCTTGAAATAAAGATACATTCTTTTTGGGAGATCTGGGCTTCATATAGGTCAAGGTTGGTCGCCTTTGAAATTAAAAAATTAGCCTTGGACTATTTTTCTCGGAAGCACGTGTTCGGCCGCGCATCGATCGCGCACTTTGGCCAGTTTCTACCTAACATGCGCGGCCCAGTGCGCGGTCGATGCTTTCTGCACTGTTCTTTATTCTTCTTTTAGGCGCGCTAACCTCCTTCGATCATCAAATGGGTTCCCAATTTATTCCATAAGATTTTATTTGGCCTTCAATGCTCCATATTAGCTCCAAAACGTTGTTTGACGTCTTCATAGCCCGAAATTGCTCCTGCAAAGCATAAAGTTCTCAATTAGAGAAATTTCTTATAATTTAACACTCAAATATCAATAAAGTGCAGCCAATTTAGAGTGCAAATAGTAGCTAAACAACATAATTATAGCCTACTATCAGCATCTAACCCAACCTGTTAGGTCAACGAATTGACAGTCTAATAAAATAAAGGTGATCAACAAATGCTACATCTGGATTTTCATACAATATCCCAAGAACTGGTCAGAGGCGAATCCAGGAATTTAAGGCCATGGGTGCACAACGATATTTGTCATGATATTAAGAAATGTTATTTTTTTGGTGTTTTATGACATATTAATAATTTTGCACATTATTCAAAGAGATAAACTATAATCTTGCTAATCTAAATTTGTGTTTGTCATTAATATTATTAATTATAATCTGACAATCATTACATAATATTTGTCTTAAAATTCAATATAAAAAGGAAAACTAGAATGCTAATGAAAATTTAATACTGTAAAAATTGAAACTTATGCAAATTTTATTGCTAAAATAAGCATGAAAATATCAAAAAGCTCTTAGAGCATATGACGAGTTGTTTATATGTGACTTGCTTATCAAAAAAATGAAAAGTATTTTATCCTAAAAAGTTGGAAAATAATTCAATAATTTGGTCAGAATTCAAATATCACTACTAGAAATTTGGCAGAAACCGACCATGATCGACCGACCAATTTTATTCGGTCAAAAAATCGGCGAAAAAGCCGACCAAAGTTGGTCGATTTTTCAAAATATTTTATTTTTATATTTTTTTAACGAAACCGACCAACTTTGGTCGGTTTTCTTTGGAATAAAAATACAGGAACTATTTTTAAGTCCCGCAAAATTTATTTTTCAAGAAACCGACCAACTTTGGTCGGTTTTTCATTTAAAATAAATTAGAATTAATATTAAAAAAATGATCGAAATCAGACGGTTAATTCGGCCTGTCATTTAAAAGACCTACCAACTTTGGTCGGTAATTTTATATTTTAATAAAATCGACCAACTTTGGTCAATTATTTTGTACAAAAATATAATTAAAGAGTATAAATGAAATAAAGATAGTCTTAGAATAAAATGCACCAATGATCTAGTGGTACAATAGTATCCTGCCACAGTACAGACTTGGTTCGATTCCCAGGTGGTGCATTTCTAGTAGTGTATGTTTTAGCCATAATTTGGGCTAAAAATATTTAAGCAAGTCTCATCATGAACTTAGATCTTATTGTCACATAAATTCTTTATAATAAAACTAATTTATAGTGGTTCAATACAAAGACAAATCTCAATGAAAATAATCAGTAGTTTAATCTCTAACTCCTTAAGTTATTGTTTACCATGAAAATTTGGAGAAGGGGATTAAAAAAAAAGGAAAAATGATAAGAAGGGAATAAAAACAGAAGTAATACCAAAAAAGAGCTCTGAAATACAAACTAAATATGTGGTATTATATTAATGTGTGGGGTGTCGACCGGAGGCACGAACGCCGAAAGCATGGGTGCCATCCACTCTAAATGGCTACACCTTTGAAAATTTATACAGAAAATCTGCTTTTACTTGACAAGAGGATGGGTGCACGTTCCCCTTGTTTCCTAGCATAGATACGCCTCTAGGGCTGGTAATACAAGTCATGAGCTACTAAGACTGGATTATTACAAAAACTAATATAAAAAGGATACAACTTATGTTCGAAATGTACATAAATAAAATTCAATTTTAACACTACCTAAGGACAAGTGGTAGCCACGCCCGGAAGGCATGGACATCTTCAATGTCAGCTCCCATCATCCACCGCAGCTACGCTCCAAGATCTGCACGCAAGGTGCAGAAGTGTAGTACGAGTACAGCCGATCCTATGTACTCAGTAAGTATCTTGACTAACCTCGATGAAGCAGTGACGAGGATTTTTAGTTAAAAGATACTCACTGATATAACATGTACAATAAACTAGCAATAGAACAATACTACAATATAATAGAAAAGAGTACAGGAAACGAATATGCAAAGCAATAAATGAGTACTAAAAGAGATCACAATTTCATTTTTTCCAATATCTCGACCAATCATTTCCTTAGAGCGATAACTATAAACCACGATAGTAACTCCATAACTTTCATAGTGTGAGAAATGTACTCAAGATATCAAGTTAATGACACGTCAACACCCTTCTTGCATTTATCTCATCCTCACCAAATATACGTATAACAGTACCAACCGGGTTAAAGAAATGCAAATAACAGTAATGACAAAGTGAAAAATACACAGGTAGAAATAACAAACAAGGCAGTACATATGGACAATGGTAACAGACTAGGTAGAAGGCATAGAAATAATGACAGCAATTAGGAAAGAAGAATATAAATTTCACATCTAGCATGGTAGAAGGCCTAGGTGTAGATATAACAAACAAGAGGGAAAGCATGATCTTTATGAGCTAACAACTAGATGGCATGAATAACTAACATGATAGAAATATTATACGAAAGTGCAACAAATGAAGAACGACATGTATGTAGATATAACAACAAGAAGGAAAACACGCTATTAGCAAGTTAAACAAATAGAATGCATGGGCAACACAGCAAAAATTGTAACGACCCGACTTGTCGCTTTAAGAATTAACATCTTGTTCGGTGGCTTAAGGTCTCGAGCAGCTTCGTAATATGTGCTATGACTTGCGTACAAGGTCGAGTTTGGTTTTCGGATGATTGGGGATCAATTTGGAAGAAACAATTCTTGTTTTGAAGCTTACATGAAAATAGTAGACCAGAGATTTGACTTTCGTGTAAACGATTCCGGAATGGTATTTTGATGATTCCAATAGTTTCGTACGGTGATTTCAAAATTTGGCGCACATCCAGATTTGGATTTGCAGGTCCGTAGAATAAATTGAAACTTTTTGGCGAAAGTTGGAAATTGGAATTCGGAAGTTTGACCGGGAGTTGGCTTTATTGATATCGAGCTCGGATTTCGATTCTGAAAATTGGAATAATATTGTTATGTCATTTATGACTTGTGCAAAATTTGAAGTCACTCCAGATTGAATTGATACGCTTCGGCGCAAATCATTGAATTTTGAAATTTCATAACTCATAATTCGATTCGAGGCGCAATTCGTAGTTTTGGCGTTGTTTGATGTGATTTCAGGCCTCAACTAAGTTTGTATCATATTTTGGGACTCGTTCGTATGATTTGACAGGGCCCCGAGGAGCTTGGATGTATTTTTGGATCATTGGTTGACAGGCTAGTAAAGTTAAGAAATATGGGAGTTTGACCATGGTCAATATCGGGTCAATATGACCTCTTTTCAGTATTTTGAGTGTGCGAGTAGGCTCGTAGCGTGTTTTATGATTGAAATTCATATATGATTTGTGTTAGGGAGGCTCCGAGTGAGTTTCAGGGTGGTTTCAGATCATTTGGGAGAAGTTTGGGTTTGTTAGTTTATGGTGAGGCACTATTCATTCACAATTGCAAACACTGTTCATCTCAGTTGCGAACACTGTTAATTGGATTTTACTGTACATTCTCAAATGTGAAGTTGTCGTCCGCAAATGCGAACCTGGACAGAAACTCAAGGACCAAAAATGGCCATTATCTTCATTTCGTTTTTGGTGTTTGGAGCTCGGGTTTTGGGCGATTTTGGAAGAGTTCTTCACGACTTTGACTTGGGTAAGTGTTCTATATCCAAAAGTGATTATATTTCATAAATCCATGGTTATATTCATCATTTATTTCAGATTTAATTGATGAAATTCAGAAAAATTGTGAAATCTTCCGAAAATGAAAAGAGTAGATTTGTGTCAGGACCGAAAAAATCAGGTGTCATGCGGGAGCTAGTAAAACAAACCTTGAACGACGATAAATCCAACAACGAAAGAGAAATCTACCGAAAGAGATATAAATATTTAACGTGGTTCGGCCAATTGACCTACGTCCATGGGCGGATATGAGAAATCCACTATATAAAAGAGAGTACAAAATATCGAGAGAACAACCTCACGAAGAGGCAAACACAAGTGACACACTAACACTTGTCCCGTAAAGTACTCCCCCTAAACACGACTCTCAAACTCCATATGACTACATTGTGGATGCTACTAAATGAGAAGGAAGGATCCTCAATTTATAGAAGTACAAACCTTTTCCTACATGAAAATGGACTAGCCAAATATGAAAGATTTATAATTTCCTTATACAAGAATGAAAAAACAACTATGGTAAATATGTCGTCATTTCCTTCAACCGATAGGAAAACTAAATATGATAAGAAAATCAAGACAACACCCAACAATTTGGAGAACGATTTATTATTAGAATTCGATATATCGAGCAACGGCTTTTTCGAGCCATATTGCATTTTCTTTTATGATTGGAAAAAGAAGAGTTGGAGAGGAATTGAAATGATGGAACTTTCAGTTGCAGAAGAAACTAAGATTACTGGAGAATGTGTTGTATCAGGTGGTGTTAGTTTCAAAACTGATTATTTGGAATATAACTGCACTTCTTTATAGTCCTAAGGCTTGCATTAGGACAGGGAGCCTTGGAGCAACCATAATGTTGTCTACACATGATCTATAGATCACAGGTTTGAGCCGTAGAAATAATCACTTATACTTGTATTAGGGTAGACTGTCTACATCATATTCATTGGAGTGTGGGCCTTCCCCGAACCCTGCATAAAGGCGGAATACTTTGTGCACCGAACTGCTCCTTCTTCTTTATAGTCATAATTCTTACGCAATATATCACCGTTTATTCACTGAAAAGAGCCTTTCTCTGGTATTTTACTTCTCTTCGCTGTCTATCTTTATGTTTTTTGTGACTGATAAGTGATAAAAACAAAATAAAAACAGAAGAGTAGGATCACAACTTACCACCCTGCACCTATGTTTTCTTTGTATTTTGAGTTTTGTTTTAATGGACTCCTTCACCATGTGGATGTAGTGATTATATAAAGCTCAAAAAATGTGACCTTCTTTAGGTTTATATAGATTAAAATCATGAAATGGTCAAATCAATAGTCAAAATATTGTTTCCTTCATTTGCAAAGAGGTAACAGAATAAATCAAATAAATCAAACTACATATGTCTAAACCACAGTCAATTATGGCGGAGCCGACTACAGAAAATCATGGAATTTTACTATGGCAGACCAGCTTACTTGTCCACAACGATATTCTTTTTCTATTTACAATTTTACCCTCTCATCGCTGCTTCTGTAAATTTATCTTAGCCACCATTGACAGCGATCTCTTGATCTTCCTGACAAGAACTCTAAATGGATCACTTCTTGATGATGATTAAGCTCAGATAAGACTGCATTTGGTTTCATATGATTTCTACATAATGGGCAAGTCATATTGCGTGCACAATTCATCCACCTATCCAAACAAACCCTATGAAAAAGATGATCACATCTTAACTCTCTAACTTCTTCGCCTTCTTCAATCTTGCACAAACATATTGCACATTCCACTGCATCCAAATTAGACCCCGAATCGTGCTCGAAACGCCTTACCCTAAGCTCATTAATATTATGATCATGAGGTGGATCAGTAACTTCAGAAATACTAGTAGTGAAATTATAGTTACAAGAATGAGAGAAAGATTGAAAGAATAAAACATTTGAAGCCCATTTCAAATGAATAACAATAAACTCTATGTAGTTTAGTAATTTTGATTGAGGAAACATTTGAAATGCTTTTTTAAAGATGTAGCTGAAGATAATACTGAGAAAGAAGAAAGAGATGGCTAATGAAGCTGGACTCATTTTTTTTTAGTGACTATTGAACTTTTTGAGATATAACTTTGTTTGAGATTTCCTGCTGTAAGAGAATGCACACTTAGCTAGCTTTATATAGTTTGCTAAAGAGAGGACTGAGTTGATGAGAAATTATATAAAATCTATCAATTAAACATGTGGACTATTTCACCATTTGTATTTCTGTTATTCCATACCATCTTTTATTTCTACTTGTGATGAGGCGGGTGCTCAGAAATTTCTCTTTTAATTAATAAATTAATATTAAGTATATTATCTGTGAATGCTATTTTCTGGTATGGTATGTGGTGCAGGTTGAATGCCACAATTCAACTGTCTGAAATAGGTCAATAAAAGTGTCCCAATATTTGGACGTAAAAAAGAGAAAAAATAAGTGTGGTCTTTACACTAACAATGAGTAACAATTTAAATTTATAATGAGGTTTTAAAGATATGTGATTTAATCCAATACTAATTACTTTAACAAAAAAAGTAAGTATGTGAGTTGAGTAAGCAAATTAAATTAAACCAGTATATGAACAAGCCTCTTCCTCGAGCCCCATGGTGACCTTGAGAAAGACCTCAATGAACAGTATAAATAAACAAAGAGGGCGTAATAAAGCTAAAGGACGATTTTTGAGAGATAAGCAGAAAAGTAAAGGTGTACATTCTTTGCCAATGATTGATGATTATTGCAAATGATTGGGTTCCCTTTATATAGGAGGGGAACCCTAAATAAGGTACATTTCTATTTACAGTAAAGAATCTTATTGGGACAGCTGTATAACCACCTGGTACGGATTTGTACGAATTCGTACAAATCTATTCCGTAATTTACGCCATGATCTTGGGGACGCGGCGAGAATCTTATCCTTTTGTAACAAACTCATAACGACACTGTTTTTGAATCGATCATACTTGGATCCGTTGTTCCTCAAGAACTTTAGGTCTTCGAGCTTCTTATTCTGCCTTCGAGCCCGAGCCAGGTCTCTATCAAACTTCTGCCCTCGATGCGATCTCTCGAGCCTACAAACTCGGGATCATACGATTTTGACCGTACACAGATAGTCCCCGCGTTTCTTAGAATAAAATGATAAGAAATGATTTGATTCCCATCCCTTCGATGCCTCATCCATGATGCCAACCTCGTGACGTCGGCGACTGATGTGATTGAAAGGTCGCGTCCGCACAGTTCCCTAAGGCCAATAATTGAAGTCGGCTGATGGTCGGCCGTTTGGCTTCCTCAATAAGCTTAAGAGACCTCAATAAATAACCCAACTTCTCAGTTTTGCAAACTTTACTTCCCAAAGCGTTCATTTTCTCAGAGTTTACCCTTCTCTCATAATCCATCACCAACTTCTTCTGTTCTTTTGAATTTCTCAACAACAATGGCCAAAACGTCTAAGACTGTTCCCCAGAAAGAGAAAGCATCTTCGTCATCACGGCCATCTAGAAATAAAGTGGTAGTGCCACCTCGTATCGAGGAGTGTATTCCCGGGCCGTGCGAAACAACTTCCGATTTCAAAATCGATAAACCTTCCTCAGTCCCGGGTCGATGTGAACCCATGTCCCCATATATTAGTTTGATAACCGATGTCGAACTCAAGCAGGTGAAAATAGATTGCAATTGGGAGAAAAAAGACCTGGTGTCCCTTCCTCTGAAGAGGACATTACTACTCAAGAAGTAGGGTACCTGAGCGGCGTATACCTATCTATTCACGTTGGGTCCCGTAGATCCTGCTCTGGGTTCCATACACCTAGTCCTCGAATTTTGCCAACAATACCAAGTGACGGTTGGTCAGATCTACCCCTTATTCTGGAGAATCGTCAACCTGATCAGATACTTCTCGAGCCAGGTCGAGGGGATGTCTTGTACCCTTGACCATATCGTCATGCGATACAGTCATCGCCTTTATCGAGGTGACCTGATAAAGCTGCAACGCCGGTCCTCAAAATCTCTCTTATCCACCATCGATGCGGACAAGGGTCGAGGGTGGATGAGTCGGTTCATCCGAATCAGGACCTCTGACCTGATTCCTGCTGAGAGGATGACATTCCCCGAGGAATGGAACATGAAACGTAAGTACAAGCTTATCGACAGTGATCGAATACTCCATTTTTTATGATCTTTCTCGATCTTATCCCTTTCTCGATCTCATTGTTTCATAAGGACGCAACCGTTGCTTTGTTTCCTGGTGCAGTTCCGGACCTCCCAGGCTAGGTTCGGCTTCTAGCCTCTACTTCTTCATATGCCGAACGCAACTGGCTTGATTTGGCCAAAGGTCGATGGGAGGCCAAAAATCATGGTGAGTTCTATTGTTTTCATACTTGTGTTCCTTAGTGAAATACTTACTTGTATTTTTATGCAGGACTCGGAGACGCCGTTGCTAAGGGTGGCAGGTGGGCCGGGCCCGACCCGGGCCCGACCCGGGCCCGCGGGCTAAACGGG